>JBBPMR010001262.1:0-10934 GCA_038090415.1 Rossbeevera mucosa | reverse complement strand
GAATGGTATGCACAAACGATCTCTCTATCTGTCTATTCACAGAACTTCACAGGTACTACCTTACCCACTGAGCCCCCAACAGAGGGTTGCATGGAGCCAGACGAAGATGAAGTTGCTGGCCTAGAGCATGAATCCCTTGGACTAGCTCACTTGGATGTCAAGCTTGCTCAGACGCCAGGTCAGCCACTTGATGTTATTTTGTTCGCGCATAGCCATTCATCTCAATCAAAGCTTGCCACCGTGCAAAGACAGTCTTTGGCCTTGCTGTCGAGCTTGGCATTCCAGACCTCTCCATCCTCATCAGGGAGTTTCTGTCACAGCAGCTTGATACCAACTCGCTATTTCCTTCCACTCGCCATTGCACTCAACTCCTGGATTCCATCAAGTTGAAGGTCTTCCATTCCGCTGCAGTTACTTTCGTGGCCCCAAGTGATCCAACAGGGACGAATGGCCTTCGCCAAGAACAGATCCGTGCCAACCCATCATGGCGCAGTGGCACACCACGATATGATTGCGTGCTTGTCAGCACGGACGCTTCCTCTGATGGCATGCTTAGTATGGAAGTCGCACAGGTATTCTGTTTTTTTTCATTCACCTACATAGATACTAAAATATACTCGTGCACACTCATACATTGGTTTGACCACATTGCAGACGAGCCGGATGAGCTGACAGGAATGTGGATGGTTTCCCCCTCCTTACTTGAGGGGGAAAGACATCTTGCCGTCATTCCTGTTGAAAGCATCGTCCACAATGTCCATCTTCTGCCAATTTTTGGTGCCAAGTATGTTCCCGATCATGTAACCCACGACAATTCTCTAGATTTGTACCGTGCTTTTTATGTTAACCGTTTCTCGGATCACCATGCATTTGACCTGGTTTCTTAAAGCAGCTCATTTTGTACATATTTCTTAAAGTTACAAACACATCCAAGTTAACTATTATGTCTGGTGTGTCTAAAACAACTAATTGTGAGTTTGGTTAAAGTCAATAAGATGATAAAGACTTGTTATCTGGTCTCGGGTCTGCACTATCTGACTTAATCAACCTGCGGTGCTAATGTTAGGTCACGAGACAAATTAGACAAAATAAGCACTGCATAAGCCAAATAAAGATCAATGTAAATTTACTGATGAACATTGTGACAAGAACAGCAGTCAACTCTTGATCATCGTTATTCTTCTTTTAGATCTCATTTTAGGTACACGCGCAGTGAAGGGCAGCGAGACTCGAACATTTTTCGCACTCGCAAATGTACATTTTTGGATCAAGCACAATCTTTCTTTCTTTACTCCTTTCTTTCTTTACTCGACGCTTACCCGTGACTCACCGCAGTTCTAGATCTGTCTTTATCCGACTGTTACCTGATGTGGCTCATCAGTTTCAAGAGTACAATCCGATCAGTTCCTGGGTGAGAGTCAGCTACACTTAGGATGGATATACCACTTTCCGAGTCGCTCCTATCGATGCTTACACTCACTTGCCTTTCAATACGCTTCACGGCTGTCGCAATCATTGCTGCGTTGGCCATTTCGGCCGCTTCAATACCCAGACCCAGGAGGAAAGGAAATGGGGTTTCCATACCGCTCATCAAATACTCTCCGTCACCAAACTCCAACAAAAGTGCCAATATTGACCGACAAAAGGCTCATACTGCATCAAACACGGCGTATGTGTCGTGAATCCTTTTACTCGATGTCCTCATTTGTCATTTCAGCAAACTTCTTCGTCGCTTGGAAAACTATGAGAGGAACACGGGAACGACATCTACTGGGAAACAGAGCGTGCCCCCACCTTGGCATGGGGTTCCGCTTGGCTTGACCCATCACAAATATGATACTTGGTCGGGCACTATTTCAATCGGTACCCCTGCCAAATCTTTCACTGGTGGGGTCTCCGAGCACAGTTCCTGGAACACATTATGCTAATCTGCATCACAGTCCAGATTGACACAGGTTCTAGGTAAGTATTTACTATCGAGACCAGCTTCTTCCTTGTTCAATCCAACCCAGCGATACCTTCATTCCATCGACGACCGGTGATGAGTACTGCAGGAGCCATGATAACCTCTTCGATGCTGCTTCATCCACAACTGCCCAGGCATTGGATAAGAAATTTCAGCTTATATTTGCAGATGGTACAAGGGTTAGTGGTGAACAATACACAGATGAAGTAACCATTGCTGGCTTCACTGTATGTCCTCTCTCATTGATCTTACTAAACGTGATGACGTCTGATTACCGAGTAGGCGGACAAGCAGACCATTGGTGTCGCAACGAGATGCTCTGCTGCGAAGTCTGATCTCTTCCCTTCGGACGGTTTGTTGGGATTGGCTTTCAAGTCTATTTCGGAATATCCTGCTAGTTCCCTGCTCGAAACTCTCATCGATGAGGGAAAGATGCCTAACGATGTATTCTCACTCAACCTTGCTCCCGGTAAAGAGGAATTGTACATTGGTGGAATGAGCGAATATTTATCCGCAGTTGACGTAACATGGGTCAATGTACTAGCCACTGTGCCAGTGAGTTGAAATATGTCATTGAGTAGCAGTTGCAGACGCACAACTTAATGCCTTACCATTTAGGGATTCTGGCAGGTGATGATAGAGGATATTCGTGTCAATGGCAAACCGGTCCTGAACAATGTACCTGCGATTATTGACAGTGGTGCTAACCGTATCTATGGTGATGCGGCTCGAGTTTTGACGGTGCATCAGGCCCATGGCGGTAGAGCTGTTGAGCATGGTTATTACACATGTATGTTCTGATGGGGGCTCAGATAGTACTTTTGGATCTACTGACAGCCTCATAGTTCCATGCGGTCAATTCCCGGACGTGGCTTTTACTTTTCGTGGCAAGCAATTTACGATCGCTGGTCATAAACTTGACCTTGGAATGATGGAGGAGGGTTCGCCCGATTGTTTCAGTGGAATAATAGCTCGTAGGGAGGATGATATCTGTGAGATCTTTCCCGTTCAACGTTTCAGAACCGTCGATTAACTTCAAACTTACTAACTCTGAACCCTCCTGCATTGCATATGGACCAGCATTCTGGAGCCTTGGATCCGTTTTCCTCCAAGAGTTCTATACTGTGTACAACATGGGTTCTAACCCCCCTCAAGTTGGATTTGCACAACTTGGATGACTGTCAGGAGCATAGCACTCTTTTCTGGCATCCATCACTCCGATCGAGTTGTTAATTCATATCGCTGTATATCATACTCTGACAAAACTTATTTATTTCCGGTATATTTTGAAGAGTTAGTAATAGAGGAACTTCTGGTGAAGATATACGCACCCTACCTAGTAGTGCTTTGAGCATTCAAGAAGTCGAGCTGTCCAAGAAGCACATAGAGCGACCAGTTTGTTCGCTGCATTTTTTTTCTTTTCATGCTAGCGCTTCAGCGATTTGCTACGGTGTTCCACCGACATGATGGCATGATCAAAGAACCTGGTCACACGCGGAACTATTTTTATTTCATCGTGCATTCATTGCAGAATACCTGTCAACTCACCGTCTGGTTTGAGCTGGATCCCAGATGGAGACTCTCATATCCTCTGCGAGAGAGAAAAGGAGAGGCCCACTAACATTTCGGAAGGTGCCGTCACCGGTGTCATCCACAATGTCTCTCTCTAAGTTATTGTTACTTATTGTCTTCCTATCATCTGATGCATCTTCAATATCAATATCCATGGGAAAAGTCGCGTCGAGTTCAAGATTACGCACATCATGGAGTAGACTCTGAGTCAGTGCGCGGGAGAGGTTGGCTCGCTTGTCGCGCTCATCGATCGTCTCTCTCTCAGTCCGAGGATTAGGACCTCGGTAGAACCAGTTACGGGCCCAGGATAGTCACTGAGAGCGTTGGATACCGGGAAAGGGGGCGGGATGCCACTGGGTAAGCGATCTCGTATGGGCGAAAGCTCTCATCAGGCTACCGCTAGTATACTGCCAACCAGCCACGCAGGGACCTGCTACTATAACCTCATATGGTTGAGTGAAGGTGGGAATTCCTGAGTCAGCAAAGCAAAGCACAATCTCACGGACTGCCAAAATATGCCTGGTGTCCACTTTTTCTGCAGAACTTCAATCTACGCCTAAGCAAACTGCCATGATATAGCAGATGCCGCCCTTGCATGATGTTTTAGCCCGCCGGAAAAGGCTTGAACATGTTTGGCTATAGAAGAAGTCACTCGAAGGTTAGAAGCCTGCGCGGAGTCCCGGACCGGCGCACGGGTTTCATATATCCTGCGTTCATCACAAGATACACCGGAGCCTCGAAATATGCATATTGATCACTGACCATCCCATCTGCCTGCGTGCTCACCAAGATCCCCTCCAATTCGACCTGGGTCCCAGATGAGGACCCCCAGACCCTTTTCTTCGAAAAGTGCTGGTTTCAAGGTGTCATCGTTAGTGCTATCGCATACGGTGTTGCGCTATCTCTCTACATCTTGCCTTTCTATCATCTCATCCAAGGAAGAAGTCATGTTGAGTTAAAACCTCTGCTCATCTTCATCACCATCTCTTTCTTCCTCGGGACTTCCTTCATGATTACTCTCGCAGCGTATAACCAAATGGCATTCATTGATGATCGTAACCGCCCGGGGGGGCCAAATGCATTTGAGAGGAACATGTTCTATATTCCTATAAATGACGCGAACGCGATAGTGTATGTTTTGTCTACATGGTTGTCGGACGTTTTAGTGGTAAGTCGGAATCAAGCCAGATGCCCTAGTTAATTGATACTTATTTTATCAGGTATGGCGTTTCAAAGTCATTTATCACACGTCCCAGGTGTCTCTTTGGATCGTCATGTTCCTCCCTTGCCTGATGCTTGCAGCTTCATTAGGTCAGCATACATATTTTCATCTAGGGCCTACCAAGTTGTCTGATGCTTGTGCAAATGTGCAGTCACGGGAATAATTTTTCTAGCCCATTTCTCAACCCCAGATCCATATGTGCAAATAATGTCCCACTTCGCAATGCCTTTTCTCGGTCTATCGTTGGTGTTGAATATCGTTCTCACTATCGCTATCGTTCTCCGACTGCTGACATTCAGAAATCGCATTGTTGTTTCCATCATGGGTCCCAGATATGGGAAACGATACACGTCTATCTCTACAATCATAATCGAGTCTCCTGCCTTGTACTCTACCGTATCCATTGTTTACATTGTCTTGTTTGGGATAGGAAATGCAGTCGCCCAGGTGTTCGCACAGTCTTTGATTCAGCTCCAGGTGAGATTTACTGGGATGACTTTCAATCTTGTTCTGATGACCACTCACCAGATAGTCGCCACGCAACTAATTGTGTTCCGGGTGGCTCAGGGGAAAGGGTGGTCACAAACTATTTCGATTCAAGCAATATCGCCGGGGTTGCGTTTATCGGCATTGCAAAATACACAGTTTTCCCCGCATGGAGCCTGAGTCGTGTTGGAAAGCAGCACAGAATTATCATTTATCGATTCACTTCTATGAAACTATAGGCAATGGTAGCGACGACGAAGCCTTGGAGCCAGCATCACTCTCACTCTGGGAAAGGGGTCCGCGTGTCTGGGTATAACCGGATTGAAAGTTGACAGTCGTGCAGTTCACCGGGAGAAGCAAGGGCGAGCATAGAAACATAGCTTGCAACTCTCAGAATCGAGTCAACAATGAGAGCACTCCTCATCGTCCGTCAGGGACCGATCGAATGTCGTTGTAACCACCAAAGTGCGGTAGTCGCCGCGCCGCACGAGCAAAGAAGGATAAATGAATTACGAGCCGATGATCCGGTCAGAATATCTTTCACTTCAAGATCAAACAATGTGCCCACAATCATCCGAATCCCGAACAGAGCTTCGATGAATCGACTGGACCAGCACTGAAAAGATATTTTTGAGTGCCTTTTCAATCGAATTGGGGTTTGGCCCCGAGCTTAACCGGCGAGAATTTATCCATTGCAATGAAGTTGAAAAATAAACGTTTCAGAGAAGATGCAGAGAACGGAATTACATAAGTTCAAGTTTCAAGAGCGTGAACAAAGCGTAGTGCCTGACTCATGGAAGGGTATGCGCCTACTCCGCTCCCTGAAAGTACTGGCGATGTCAGTAGTGTGGCCCCTTCAAGTTGTTATCAGAACTTATCGCCCCACAGTCCCCATGGTCGACTCCGATTACTTGGTGGCGCGGCATCAGCAAGAACAATATTTAGTCCCCGGATTTTGTAAGTTGTTGTCACCAGAGAGAGTACATCTTGTTTGGAGTCACCTTCGCTTCCCGGCCCGCTCACGCAGTACATGGCACTCAATCCAATCCCGAACCAAGAGTCCAGGACGCTCTTCTCTGAGAGATGCTGGCTCCAAGGCACTGTCATCACTGCCATCGTCTATGGTATCACACTGCCGCTCTATTTCCTCTCCTTTTATCACCTCGTCCATCACGAAAAGAAAAATCATGTTAGGTTTAGGAATCGATTGCTGCTGCTCATCTTCATCACTGTCTCCGGTATCCTCGGAACTTTGTACATGATCTCACTTGCAGGATACATTCAGATGGCATTTATCGACGATCGAAACTACCCGGGAGGCCCAAATGCATTCGAGATCGATATGTTCTTCTTACCCATAAACTATGTTGCTGCCACTGCATACTTTGTGTCCAGTTGGTTGTCTGATGCTGTGGTGGTAAGCACCCAAAACCAAACCGGAGACCCTGCTTGACCGAAACTCACCATCGGATCAGGTGTGGCGTTTCAAAGTCATCTATCAAACATGTGGTGTTCCCACGTGGATTATAATGCCCCTCCCTTGCCTGTTGCTTGCAGGCTCGGTAGGTCAGTACAACTAGGTCTATCTAATGGACTTTACGAGATCGCTTGACTTATTTCGTGCAGCCATGGGTATCATGTTCCTTGTTGGTCTCGAGACCAGGACACTCCATGCTATCATCCTCGCTGAAATTGGGTTGCCTTTTCTCGCTCTATCGTTGACGCTGAACGTCATTCTCACTCTTGCGATCGTTCTTCGTCTGTTGACCTTCAGACACCGCATCGTTTCCATAATGGGGCCCAAATACGGGACACAGTACTTGTCAGCTGCTGCTATGATCGTCGAGTCGGCTGCATTATACTCGGTCGTGATTATCACCTACGTTGCCTTATTCGAGAGCAACAACACAGTTTATCAAGTATTCTTGCAGTCCCTAAATCAATTCCAGGTGACAGTTACTCGAACAATTTACTATCGTATCCTATTCTCACGCACACACCCAACAGATGGTCGCCACGCTGCTCATCGTGTTTCGAGTGGCCCAAGGCAAAGGATGGTCCCAGAATACTGCTGTGTCCATGCTGGAGTCAGGATTAGACTTGGAAAGCATGCAGTTTGCCTCGCCTGGAGCATCTGTTGCAATGGCAAGCTTTATGGAAGGAGGAAGTAGTAGTGACGATACCACGGGAGACAGTTCAAGACAGAGGCCACTGGAAGTAGATCTAGACAACACACCTCCCGTCTTGTACCATAGAAAGTTGTCTGCTTGATTTCAAGCCAATACTGTGCAAAAAAAATTCCACAAGGCGGAGAAGAATAAATAGAAGTATTCATAGATAGAGATCGCGAGCCAGGATATGACTCGGGACAGGAATACTCAGGCTCTTTAATCCCCGAAAAGACCAAACCCAGAGAGTCGGGGTGGAGATATAGTAGTAATTGACAGACCGAGTATAATACTTACAAGAATGTGAAGACATGCCCAACTTATGGGCACCAGGACACACAATGAACAAAGGACCAGAACATGCTAGCGGACGTCATAGCGGGAGCATCATACAACTCACTTCAAATTTGTAATGTGCACTGGCCTACCGAATTGATATGATCTGATGCATACGGTTGGAGTAATATTCCGAGGAAGGGAAAGATGTGCTAGGTCGTGATGATCATCCTCTACTTCTGCGCAAGTCTGGGTGAAGTCGAATGGTAAAAAAGGTCTTTTTGACTATTCATCAGCAACGGTACGGCGTCATGATAGTATCACTTGCATGGTTAAACGAGTTCATAAGTATTGCATTTATCAGTTTGGACATCGTCTCCCGTCAACGTACCACTGATTTAGGTAAAATAAAATAAACTGGAAAAAGAGGAACAGTAGTAACTGACCAAAAAAAAAAATCAATACCTAGAAACGAATAATCACCCTCGAAGAATGTTGAACGAAAGTGAATAGGAAATTCTACAAAAACTGGTAGCTGAGCCGAAGATGATATACGTTGGAAATGTCTGGCAGGCCTCTCGTCCAGGCTAGGCGCACTGAGGTGCTAATGCCAAAGAGACAAGCCGTGTCAGAGGATATCATCATGCACTTAGAATACAATGTCTATCTCACCTATCGTGCCGTCAGAGACAGCGCTACACTCTTCCATTGGTGCGGCGAGAGCCGATACACAAATACAGAGGAATAGCAGAAATGGCCTCGTGAATTGCATTTTGTCTTTGCTTCAACATAACTTAACCCTGTATTGTGGTAGGGTTGGGGCTACTCACCGAATGCTTTAATGCAAAAAATAGTAGGAAACGAAAACGCACTGCTGGGGAAAGAAGACTTTGGCCGACCTAATATAGTTTGCGAGAGGGAACGTGACCTGGTACGGAGGTAAATCGGGAACCTGGACGCTAACTCCATCGGCGCGATCGTTCAGGCCTGAAGACAAAACAATTGGATGTTTCACCGATGCACGCATTAACACGCTTCACGAATCGCTCTTTTTGTTCGTGCGACCTAATCGATGCCAATGGTTGTGGAGTACGCCATTAAAAAGGTAGCGAATGATCGGACATTGTTCTGGGACTTATGGTTGCAACGAGAGAGGGGTTTTAAGACTTCGAATTCCTACACAGAAATTTGTGCTCCGAGGACCACGGGGTCGTGATAAACTTCCGGGGACATTTCTCCGACTGCAAGAATGCAATCTATTTCCTAAAGGACTCGATTGAAACGCCATTTCCACAACTAGGAGGCAACTTGTTTCATAGGTGCGCACGATAACGGCACTCTCAACTTCCATGGAGTCTGCGGCCGGAGACATCTGAGGCTTCATCGTGCCTTGGTGTCTTGCATGCTGCATCCCCGCAGATTTTCACTTCCACAGCTAGGTTTGCTTCAAGTTCCAACCTGCTTCCGTGTCTGCCATGATAAGTTTGGGTTTGTCTTGATATTCGACACATGCCACGACTTTGGCAGCTTCACTGCTTCCAACAACCCGATACACAGAAGCTTGACTTACTATAGATCTTGGGTTCCTCACACGGCCAAGAACACCCCCAGCTCTCTTCGATGATATTGCACTCCAGATGGTCAAAGTCATAACAGAACGAACAAATAAGCGCGAGCTGACCAGATGATCCAGTGTTACCTTCGGCAAACATTTCGGTCGGTACTATCAGCGTGAAGGTGTGAACTTGCGGACGAGAATATGGTCGTGTATATGGCATAGCGACTTCAAAGTCAGGTTCGGCTGTTGCTGTCGGAGTGTCCACAATTATTGCGGGGTTGGAGACGTGTCGATTAGGTCAAACAAGAACAAGCTGCACGTGACCTCAGAAACTACGTCATAAATTTATGGATTCACATAAAAGGGTTCATTTCTCAGTACAAAAATTTAGGCACCCGTCAAGAAATTACCAACGATCGAAAAGTAGCGGTCGCGCTCTTCGAAATGCGCCAAGTGGCTGCTCTTCGCAAACGTCGCCCAACGCACCGTAGGGATCTTGCTGAAGAACGGTTCCTGACAAATATCCTGTGCCATATCGTCAACTCCATTCGTCACAAGAGTCGGACACTTAATCGTGTGAATATGGTCCAAACATGACGAATCCTTCAACGTTCCGGTGATCGTGAATTCTGATAGACCGATCCTACATGGAATGCAACGTTAGTTACAGCTATAGAAGGAGCAATCTAGATGCATGCAAATCCTCACGTCGCTGTATAAACGGTACGGTCTGCTTGCGTACAAGCGAAGGAAGCCAGCAAGTCCTCAGGCAACGGCTTAAGCTGGCAAGCGTGCTTGGCATAAACAACCTGCATCGCTGCCTGATACTCTGTATCGTCCGTAGTTCCTGCCTTCTCGTGCTTCTCTATTGTCTCCCTCACATCATCCGGCATTTGAGCCAAGAGCGAAAGGACACTTTGCAACCAGAGCTCCGTAGATGGGGTGCCGCTCGCAAGGACGAGACGGCGGAGCCCGGCCGGATGTCTGAGGCTAGCGTAGTGCGCACCAAGCATACCTCCCGAGGAATGTCCAACAAGGTCAAAGTTATCCTTGATACCCAGTTTCTCCAAGAGATTATCGAGTTCGTCCATGAACAACTCGAAGGTCCAGAACTCTTTGGGAACGTCTTTTGGGTGGGAGGACTCGCCGCAACCGATCTGATCGTAGAAGACGATGGGGATGTTGTACCGGGAGTGGAGGTCTTTGAATGGGAGGACATAGTGGTGGGCGAGACCTGGCCCGCCGTGGACCACGACGAGCGGAGGGACGCCAGAATTGAGATCTCCGATAACCTTGTACCACGTCTGGTATGTGACAGTCCCGACACAAAAGTCGAGCTTTCCTGTAGTTTCGGTCATAGCTGGGAAGTAGGAGTGCTTTCTGGTGAGAAGATGCGAAGAACGAAATATACTGATGCCCTTATATCAGATAAGGTCCTGTCCAGTAGTCCACATCACGTAGAAATTTAATTCGCCTATTGCAACATTCGCAACAGCGTTCATTGTGTGCCTGCTTAGTCAGTCTCTTAGTCAGTCGCTAAGATTAGATATTGTCTGTGTGATGGATACAACTGCACCGCTTGCGGCTGAAGATATGTCGGCGTGAATCATGGTTGATTGCGCCTCTTGATCATAGAGATCGGGATGATCCATCTGAGCCATTTGAGACGCTACCTGAACGCATACC
>JBBPMR010001261.1:0-10947 GCA_038090415.1 Rossbeevera mucosa | reverse complement strand
CATCGCTGGCCTACTCCAACAAATCAAGTTCTATGTGATGCATTGTGGCAAAGAGAATGTCATCCTAGGGCTACCCTGGCTTCAAAAAATCAATCCAGTAATCGACTGGGCCAAGAAAACTGTCACCATGAAAACCTCTTGTGACGAAGCAGATGAGCTCAATGCTCTCTACAACCAAGACCACCTCCGACATGTTGCTAAACTCCGCCCCCCACCCCCCACAGCCAAAGTCATCCGACATATAGACTCGGACCCTGTCCATGATGGACGACTCTATGACTACCTCGACAATTGGGCAGGTCATCGCTTCCCCACCCAAGCCAGGACCCACTACCTGATCAACAGAGTAATTAAGTGTGGACAATGCTTTGCCCAGATCCCCTCCACCATGGTCAAAGCTTTCACCACTGCAACCAAGCTGGCTATCGATGCAGATAAGGCTAAACCAAAAGTCATCCTTCCTCCAGAATACTCAGCCTATTCCTCCGTTTTTACCAAAGAAACCGCTGACCACCTCCCTCCATCTCGACCTTATGACCATGAAATCAACCTCGATGAAACCTTTGTCCCAAAAGTAGGTAAAGCCTACCCCCTGACTCCTGAAGAACGCCAGGCAACAGAAACCTTCCTTGAGGAGAACCTCAAGACTGGAAAAATTCGACCCTCCAACTCCCCCCAAGCATCCCCTTTCTTTTTCGTCAAAAAAAAAGATGGAGGACTCCGACCCTGTCAAGACTATTGATATATCAATGAACACACCACTCGTGATGCCTATCCCCTTCTCCTCATCTCTGACCTTATCAACAAGCTCAAAGGAGCCAATGTCTTTACCAAGTTCGATGTTCGATGGGGCTATAACAACGTCAAGATCAAGGATGGCCATCAGTGGAAAGCAGCCTTCAACACCCACAAAGGCCTGTTCGAACCCACCGTCATGTTCTTCGGTCTCACCAACTCCCCTGCCACCTTTCAACGCTTCATGAATGATTCATTTCGTGATCTCATCGCTGAAGGATGGCTAGTCATTTATATGGACGATCTCTTGATCTTCTCTCCAGATAAAACCACCCATGAGGAACACACCAAACGAGTCCTACAACGAATGATGGAATTGGATCTCCATCTCAAGCTCAAAAAATGCAACTTTGCTGCCTCCGAGGTAGAATACCTAGGAATGATCGTCAAACCCGGCCACCTTGCTATGGATCCTGTGAAACTAGCTGGCATTGCTGACTGGCCTACCCCCTCTAAGCTCAGAGACGTCCGATCCTTCCTAGGCTTCGCAAACTTCTATCATCGGTTCATCCCAAACTACTCCAATGTTGCCCGCCCCCTCATCGATCTCACCAAGAAAACCCAACCCTGGGACTGGTCCCCCACTTGCCAAACTGCTTTTAACTCTCTGAAAGCTGCATTCCTTTTGAAACCGATCCTCTCCCTCCCAGACTTATCCAAACCATTTGCTATCGCCACTGATGCTTCCAAGCATGCAACTGGGGGAATCCTTCTTCAGACTGACACCAATGGCGACTGGAAACCCTGCTCCTACCTCTTCCAATCCTTCACTGCTGCAGAGCGAAACTACGACATCTATGACAGGGAACTCCTCACTGTCATCCGGGCCCTGAAGACGTGGAGACAGTATCTCCATGGCTCCCCATTCCCCATCCAGGTCTTCACTGACCACAAGAACCTCACCTACTTCCGCCAACCCCAGAAGTTAAATCGTCGACAGGCCCGCTGGCTCCTAGACATTGCAGACTTTGACCTCAAACTCATCCATGTCCCTGGCAAACTCTTGGCTGCCCCAGATGCTCTATCCCGCTGACCAGATCTCATACCTGACTCTGACACTGACAATGACGATGTCACCTTGCTCCCCCCCTCACTCTTCATCAATCTTATTGATACTGCCCTCTCAGAGAAGATTGCTCTCTCCTCCTCCTCCGACCCGCTTGCCCTTGACTCCCTTCATGCTATTGAGGGTGATCTCCCCTCCAAATTCCACTCTCGACTCTCCGACTGGCAATTTGATGCTGGTATCCTCACCTATCAAGGATGAGTCTATGTCCCTAATGATCTCCAACTACGCCAATCCATTGTGGCTCGTTCCCATGATCATCTCTCTGCTGGACACCCTGGATACCTTAAAACTCGTCAACTGGTTGCCTCTGAGTTCTGGTGGCCTGGTCTGGCCCACTTTGTTCGAAAATATGTCGAAGGCTGCGCCACCTGCCAGCAAAACAAGGTCAACACCCATCCCACTGCCCCCCCACTCAACCCCATCGCCTCCTCCTGCTCTCGCCCCTTTCAGCAAGTGTTCTGTGATCTGATCACAGACCTTCCCCTCTCCGGTGGCTTCGATTCTCTATTGGTCGTGGTCGACCATGGTCTTACTAAGGGGGTGATTCTTTGCCCTACCAACAAAACAGTCACTGCGGAAGGGATAGCCAATCTTTTCTTCCACAAAATCTACACCCGGTTTGGACTCTACGACAAAATCATCTCAGATCGAGGCCCTCAGTTCGCTTCTGCCTTTGCCAAGGAACTTGCAAGGCTCATTGGATACACCCTCTCCCTGTCCACAGCATACCACCCTCAAACTGATGGTGAAACCGAAAAAGTCAACCAGGAGGTAGAAACGTTCCTCCGCATTTACTGCCATGACAACCCCACCGGATGGGCAGAACACCTCTCCCATGCCGAATTTGCCCATAATCACCACCCCCATTCCGTCACCAGGAAATCCCCATTCTTCCTCATGATGGAATATGAACCCCGCTCCTTTCCATCGGTAATCTCTGAATCCAACATCCCTGCAGTCGAAGCAAGAATCCAGAAACTCTCCGCTGCACGAGATGAAGCTTTAGCCGCCCACGAACTAGCTCGTCAGGTCATGAAGGCTCGATCCACCAAAACCTTTAAACCATTCTCCAAAGGAGACAAAGTCTGGCTGGAAGCCAGAAACCTCCGACGCTCCTTGGCATCCCCAAAGCTTGGCACTAAGCGAGAAGGACCCTTCACTATCACCGATGTCCTATCTCCGATCACCTACAAACTCCGCCTCCTCAAAACTTGGCACATCCACAACGTGTTCCATGCTTCTCTTCTATCTCCGTATCATGAAAACCTCGTTTATGGACCCAACTTCCCGTCACCTCCTCCGGATCTTGTAGAAGGCGAAGAAGAGTATGAAATCGAGAAGATTGTACGACACAAGGGGCCGCCACAGAAGCGCCACTTCTTGATCTGATGGAAGGGTTACTCGGCCGAAGAAGACTCTTGGATACCCGACAGGGAACTCAAACACGCCAAAACAGTCTTGGACACTTACAAGAAGGCCCACCCCTCCGTCTTTTCCCCCAGCAACAAACCACCCACTCGTCGCTAACAAACCTCTTCGAAACAATGGACTCCCCCACCTTCGGACCTTCTCCCACCTCTCCAGTAGACCTCCCCTTCGCCCGTCGTCTTCTCTCCTTCTCTGAAAACGACAACATCGACCTCATTGACTCCCAGCTTCGTGATCCTCGTTTGGCTTCCATCTTAGAACTTCTCATTGACACAGACTCCCCCCTCCACCTGGCCAGACAAGCATTTATGCAAACCCTTTGTCTCTCTATTGCTGTAGATCACCTCCCCCGCCCCTTCCTGCAGTCAGAGGACCACCTTGTCCGCCTCTTCGTCTCCATCCTCAAAGAAGTCGCTCAGACTCAAGCCCTAGCCCTCCTTCCCCTGTTGGACCAACTGGGTATGGTCGATGCTCTTCTTTACGCCGATACCATCCTTCGACAACCTCGTCGACCCCTCCTTGACAGACTCGCAGATGCTCTCATCCCAGACTTGGACCTCCACGATGACATTCCCCCAGATGTTCCTACCACCCCCTCAGCCAGCTTATCTCCTCTAAACACCGAAGAGGAACTAGTGCTTGCTCTAGTCAATGCAGACTTCAACCAGGCTGAACGACAGGCATTCCTAGATGGTAACGAGATAGTCCTCCCTCGCCACCACCCTGACTACTCTACCACTTGTTACAAGTGTCATCATCGAGGCCACATCAAAGCCAATTGCGAAGAGTACCACTGCCCTATCTGTCTTGTCACCGCTCCTGGACACCTACAGATTCATTGCCCTACTGTCCGACCTCTTTCCATCCCTCCTCCTCGTTCTCGCCGTCATACTCGCTGCTCTCGATCCTCCTCTTCAGCCTCTTCGTCCCAACCATCCTACCACCAACCCCCCTCCCGAGTGCCTTCTCCAGTTCAAGAAGAGATTGGCTGGGGAGATACCACCGAAGGACTTCGAAGGTGGGAAGAAGGCCATGCCAAGGCCTGGGGTCTGGATGATGACAAACCCTTCGAGTATGACGATGAAGCCATGGCTAACATGACTGGGTCTCCAAGGATGTAGAAATGTCGGTGACTTTTCATCTACTAAGGGGGTAATGTTACGATTCATAAGGACCCCCCATCTCTTTTCTTTTCTCTCTCTCTTCCGCTCTCTATGCCTACCTCTCTATCACCATTGTTGTGTAACACTTAGTCATCCACAGCTTCTCACTGCTTCTTACTGCGGATTACCTACATATTCCCCAGCCTTCTATGGTGCCACTTTTATTGACCAATCACAGTAGTTCCTATTGTTCCTCTTTTTACTTATAAGCGATTCAACATCACTCTTAGTTTCCCTAATCTTGACCTCCTCGAGTATCCCCTAGATACGTCTTGGAATATATCCTTCTGCTCTTGAACCTCTCTGTGTGACCTCGTCCTGCATTTGAAAGGACACTCCAACCTCTGAGCTCTTAACTTAGCTACATAGGTTGTCTTTGTCGCTCTCAGTCCCTTGTCTTCGATCCCCTGACCCTTGAAGAACCTCGTCGTCTTGATCCCTTCGACCCTCAAGACTTCCTCAGTCCTTGTTCCTTACCCCAAGACCTTCTTCTCGAGGCTACACCTGTTCCCACCCAGACCAAGTGTAACAGATGCATGGCAGAGAGGAGTTGTTCCTCAATGGCCCGGTGGGAGGCGGAGACCTGGGATGCCAGGAAGGCCTGGCTGCCTTCGGGAGAGGAGAGCATGGCATTGACAATGGGGAGGAGAGCATGGCGTTGACAATGGGGAGGAGTCGAGAGGAGTGAACAAAGGCTAGATATAATGAGTTGAGGGGGGAGTCCATGTCCACATGAGTGGAGATGGGGTGGTGCATCCTCGAGTCTTGGAGATAGGCCCTAAGGCGACGAATAGTAGGGGAGGAGGGTTCATCGTTTCGAAGATGCATAGCATACATAGGGATGTCCACAGCAAGGACAGGGGGGTGAGGGGAGGGGACAAGACGAGGGGATTTGAGGTGCCAGTTCCAGGGGGTGTCGTCAGTTATGGGGGAGGGAATAGGAGAGCCAAGTCCCATCAGGCTTGGACAGTCTGGGAGAGGAGTATCGCTCCTTGGAAGATCAGGGGGAGAACTCGAAGCAGGAAGCGAAAGTGGAGGGGTTGTAGGAAGAAGGGAAGATTCGGTAGAAGGGGATGTAGTGGAGACATTGGACATAGTGGTGGTGCGAGTTTGGAGAGGGTTTAGTGGGGGAAAATGGAGGGATGAAGCTTTTTGTAAGCTAGGAGGGCGGACTTAGCATGTTTTAACTTCCGCTCAGGGATCCAGGTATCTTCTTCCGCGGTGTACCCTTTTCAACGGATCAGGAACAAGCAGTTCCTAGCGGAGCCTTTGTGACGTATAATCCGCAGTATTTCTATTTCATATTCTTCTTCGCCTTCTATAAGGTCCGGAGGTGGAGCGGGAAAGTTTGGACCATGAACGGAGTTTTCATGATAGGGTGATAAGAGAGAAGCATGGAACATGTTGTGGATGCTCCATGTTTTAGGAAGGCGCAGTTGGTAGGTAAGGGGAGATAGGACCTGGGTGATGATGAAGGGTCCTTCTCGTTTTGGGGTGAATTTGGGGGACGTGAGAGAGCATTTCAAGTTTTTGGCCTCCAGCCAAACCTTATCTCCTTTGGTGAAGGGCTTGAATCCTCTACCATGACGAGCCTTCATGACTTGCCTGGCAAGTTCATGGGCGGCCAGGGCTTCGTCTCGAGCAGCGGTCAGGGATTTCAAGCGGGTTTCCACAGCAGGAAGGTTGGTTTCAGAGAGGATGGTGGGGAGGGGGCAGGGATTGAAACCCATCATGAGGAAGAAGGGGGATTTTCCGGTGACAGAGTGGGGTCGGTGATTGTGGGCAAATTCCGCATGGGTGATCCAGTCAGCCCATGTGACAGGGTTATCTCCACAGAAGATCCGAAGATAGGTCTCAACTTCTTGGTTGACTCATTCCGTTTCTCCATCAGTTTGAGGGTGATAGGCAGTGGAGAGGGAGAGATCATATCCGAGGACCTTTCCAAGTTCTTTTGCGAAGGAGGAGGCAAATTGAGGACCACGGTCAGAGATGATTTTGTCATACAGGCCAAAGTGTTTGTAGACTTTATGAAAAAAGAGGGAGGCAATGCCCTCAGCCATGACAGTTTTCTTGGTAGGGCAAAGTATCACCCCCTTTGTAAGGCCATGGTCTACCACGACCAATAAGGAGTCAAAGCCAGAGGAGGAGGTAAGGTCGGTGATAAGATCACAGGAGACCTGTTGGAAGGGGCAAGAGGACGTCGATTTAATGAGGGCAAGAGGGGGAGAGGTGGGGTGGGTGTTCGCTTTGCATTGTTGACAGGCAGAACAGCCCTCAACGTACTTGCAAACGAACTGAGCGAGGCCAGGCCACCAGTACTCAGCAGAGACAAGTTGGCGGGTCTTGAGGTAGCTTGGGTGGCCAGCGGAGGGGTGGTCATGGGCACGAGAGATGATGTCTTTGTGGAGGGAGGCAGTGGGGAGATAAACACGATCGCGGTATGTAAGAATGCCATCCAAGTATTTCCAGTCAGAAAGACGAGAATGGAAGGCAGGGGGAATGGTCCCTTCGAGGCTTTGAAGAGCATTCTGAATGAGGGAATTGTTTCCAGCAGACGAGGCAATCTTATTGCGGAGGGCAACATTGAAGGCACGGACGAAGAGATTGGGAGGGAGCAGAGTGACTGCTTCATTGTCTTTTGGGAGGAGGGATAGCTTGTCAGGACGTCGAGAGAGAGCATCTGGTCCCGCAAGGAGTTTGCCAGGGACATAAATCATTTGGAGGTCGAAGTCTGCGAGGTTGAGGAGCCATCGGGCCTGCCGGCAATTGAGGTTCTGGGGGGAGCGGAAGTAGATGAGGTTCTTATGGTCAGTGAAGACCTAGGTGGGGAAGGGGGAGCCACGAAGGTAGTGTTTCCATGCTTGCAGCGCGCGAATAACTGTGAGAAGTTCATGATCATAGATGTCATAATTGCGTTCGGCAGGGATGAAGGACTGGGAGAGGTAAGAGCAAGGATGCCAGTCTCCATTAGAGTCGGTTTGGAGGAGGATGGCACCAGTGGCGTCTCGAGAGGCATCAGTCACAATGGCAAAGGGGGCAGAGAGGTCGGGGAGACGAAGAACTGGTTTCGAAAGGAAGGAGGCTTTCAAGGACTCGAAAGCGGATTGACAGGCGGGGTTCCAGTCCCAGGGTTTGTCCTTCTTGGTGAGATCGATGAGCGGACGAGCGATGTCAGAGTAGTGGTCAATGAAACGTCGATAGAAATTGGCAAAGCCAAGGAAGGATCTGATGTCCTTAACTTTGGAAGGAGCAGGCCAGGAGGCGATGCTGTCCAGCTTGACGGGGTCCATAGCTAGGGTACCTGGACGGACAATCATCCCAAGGAATTCCACTTCCTTGGTGGCGAACTTGCATTTTTCCAGGCGAAGGTGGAGGTCGAGTTCTTGCATGCGCTGGAGAACTTGTCGAGTGTGCTCAGTGTGGGAGGCATTATCAGGGGAGAAGATAAGAAGGTCGTCGATGTAGATAACCAGCCATCCTTCGACGATCATGTCCTGGAAGGAGTCATTTATGAAGCATTGGAAGGTGGAAGGGGAGTTGTTCATTCCGAAGAACATTACTGTGGGTTTGTAGAGTCCCTTGTGGGTGATGAAAGCACCTTTCCATTGGTCTCCCTCCTTGATGCGAACATTGTTATATCCCCATCGAACATCGAACTTGGTGAAGACTTTAGCTCCTTTGAGCTTGTCAACCAAATCAGAGATCAGAGGCAGGGGGTAGGCGTCTCGAGGGGTATGGGAGTTCAGGTAGCGATAGTCCTGGCAGGGGCGAAGCTTTCCATCTTTCTTTTTGACGAAGAAGAAGGAGGACACCTGGGAGAACTTGGAAGGACGGATCTTTCCGCTTTGTAGGTTCTCGTTGAGGAAAAACTTGGTGGCCTTTTGCTCGTCAGGGGAGAGGTGGTAGAGCTTCCCGATTTTGGGAACAAAGGTTTCGTCAAGGTTAATGGCATGGTCATAGGGCCTAGGGGGAGGGAGGCGAGAAGAGGCTTCTTCAGAGAAGACCGATTGGAACTCTGAGTATTCGGAGGGGAGAGAGACCTTGGGTTTGGATTTCTCAGCTTCCATGGCAAGATTGGTGGAGGTGGTGAGACGAGCAATGTAGTTGGATCCCTGGGGAATGAACCTAGAACCACACCTCATGATATGATTTAAGACTCGGTTTTCCATGGCTCTCCAGAGATATTGGTCCTCAGTTTCGAACCCAAGATAGTCATAGAGGTTCTTATCATGGACGGCATGAACATTGACATGCCTGGGGAGTTTCGAAAGGGAGGTGGGTGGTTTCTGGTAGTGGGAGTCAGTCGTGACGCTGGAGTTCAGCAGTGTGGAGGTGGTATAGGTGGGCAGACATATCAGAATCCTCCGAGATAGAGAGGGTCTGAGCTTCCCAGTTGATGACAGGGTTTGTGGCTTGCAGCCAGGGGAGTCCTAGGATGGCATTTTCGTTTCCGCAGTCCATGATGTGGAAGTGGACTTGTTGGGTGATTCCTTCGATGTCGACAAAGAGAGAGGTGGAGAAGAGGATGTCGCCTTTTTTGTTGATGGATTGGTCAATGTTCCTCACTCGGATGGGGGTGGCTAGTTTGGTCCTAGGGAGTCAGTGTTTTCGAACGAAGGACCAGTCGATGCAGGAGATCTCTGCACCACTGTCTACTAGGGCAGTGGTTTTGACGGCTTGGAGGTTGTGCGAAGGAACAATGAGTCGAATGGGGATTTTCATTGCCTTGGAAGACTTAGATATGAGTACAGGTGCACAAGTAGTAGAAATAGAAGAGCCTTGCGTCGAACGAGGTCTCCTTTTTAAAAATCCCAAGAGAAAGCGGTTTTTCCAACAATCTTTTCATCGTCAGAGTCTTCCTCCATGTCTATGAGGGCAGGGATGTCCTCTTCATCGGCTTTGGTGACCTTTTTGGTGAATCGTTTGCAGGAAGAGGTGGCTGGAGTGGTGGAGGTGAAAGTAGAGCAGGAGGAGGCATTGTGGCTGGATTTCCTGCAACGAAGGCAAAGTCCTAGTTTGAAGCATCGCTCCCTTTCCTCCGGAGTGAGCTTTGTGATTTTTACCGCGTCTACATCCATGGCATTGGGGTCTTTCTCTTTAGGAGAGTGAACTGTGGTCTGGAGAACGAAGAGGTGGGCCTGGGCGCGTCCTCGATGGAGCTTGGCAGTCATGGTTGCACGACGTTGGTAGTCGTTGAGTCTCTGTGTGTTGGTATACCAATCTGCGACAGTGGTGGGGACTTTCTCCATGAGGTAGACTCGTTCAGAGAGGGAGGGGGGAATGCCAGTCGAGAAGAACTGGCAGAGAGTGGCCTCTTCCTTGAGACCAGAGATAGCAACTCGGTTTTGGAATTGGGCAATGTAGGAGGCGAGGGAAGGGGAGAATGACCCATCCCGCTTGATTTCCATGCAAAAGGAAGAGAGCCAGGTGAGGGCATTGGCTGCTGAGTTGGAGTGTTCAAAAGCCTTCTTAAACTCGTTGAAGAAGTCGCTCCAGGTTCCTAGGGACAGGGAGCCTGCAGAGAGTGGTTTGGAGGTGAAGGTGTCAGCCCAAGAGTAGGCGGTGCCCTTCTTCATGAAGGAGAGGGCAAATCCGACCTGTCTCTCATCTGAGTGATAGGTATCTTTGTTGATGGTGAGGTATCGCTGGACTGAGCGAATCCAGGGCATTGCCTTGTCCTGAGAACCATCAAAGTCCTCGGGTTGGGCAAGGCGGAGTTCAGTGACTTTGGACGAGGACATGATTCGAGAGGGTAGGGGTGGAGGAAGGCTAAAGAGGGGTTGAGGGGCGATTGGGGTAGGGGAAGGGGGAGTAGGAGGTCTGGGGAGGGTGAGACTCGAAGATAGCTGGTGGGCTAGCTGAGTGTCAAGAGAGATGGTGTCGTCTAGTTCTTGGGTCGAGGGGAGGGTGAGATCTGGGTCAGGGTCTGTGTCTTCATCGCTGGTTTGACGAGGGAGGGACTCTGGAGATTTAGGGGGAGCTTGGCCTTCTCTCCACGAGAAGGCAACAGCTAAGGCTTGGTGGATAGAGGAAGTGAAGGGGTTTTGTGGGGTGGAAGGGGGATGCCTTCCTTCAGGTCTCGAGTAGGGGAGTTTGGGAGGAATGGTGAAAGCGGTTCACAACGATGGTGACCGAATGGGAAGCTAGAGCTTTTGTTACGACTGGCCCAGGTAGGGTCGGTCGTAGACTTGATGGGTACTGGGGCAGAGGGTTGGGAGCCCAAAGGTAGACACCTAGGATGACGAAGGATGAGGGAGTCCGAAGACGAAGGTCTAAGGACAACTAAGGACTAAGGATGCTTAGTGAGCTTCACCACGAAGCGAAACACAAAGACTCGGCTAAGGAGTCCAAAGGGGAATGCCTAAGGAC
Source organism: Rossbeevera mucosa (assembly GCA_038090415.1). NCBI lineage: Eukaryota > Fungi > Basidiomycota > Agaricomycetes > Boletales > Boletaceae > Rossbeevera > Rossbeevera mucosa. The sequence goes on along the minus strand of JBBPMR010001261.1, from coordinate 123 downwards.
GACGAAGGACTTGGGTCGAAAAGCACACGCTCAGAGGGGCAGAGGATTGGCTTAGGAGTGAGTGGATTCAAGGGAGAATCGAGTAGCTCTAGCTTAGTGTTACAGGACGAATGTCTTGGGTTT
>JBBPMR010001260.1:0-10954 GCA_038090415.1 Rossbeevera mucosa | reverse complement strand
TACATAGACACAGATTATTGTATATCCAAGGACATTATCGAAGCTGTGATCTATTACCTCTTTGGCTTGATCTTGGTTTACCAACGAGTAGAGTTCATGCACCTTGCGACCATTAGGATCAATCTTCAGCTCAGAAATTGCATCAAATTGTTCATAGTGAGGTTCAACTGATAGTACTGAGGGTAGATGATGTACTAGACACTGAGTTGCACAATCTAACAGACTTGTGATAGTATTGCTCTCATCTTTGTTAGACTCACAGGGCTAAAGCAAGGTCCTCGCGAGTACCGCGAAATCCAATACGAATCATCATGCAACATGGGCGCCCATCAACAAATATCTAACGAGAGAAGGATAATAGGACACAAACTGATCCCAACCGATCTATAGACACATGCCCGCGGCTGTCCTCGACTCGGATACCCGTTTATACATAAATTGATGCCCTCGGCGACCACAAAAACATCCGATAGGCCCGGTCACAGTAATTGAAACGGGTACTATTGCTGCAGGAGGCTAATATATGTGAAAGTTGTCGAATCAGCCCAGAAGGTCTTGGATCCAAGCTGTAGTGGGCTAACCTGAGGAATATCACGCGGACGTGGACTCTTCTGAGTCCACGATTCCCACGAATGGTCGGACTGAGTCCGACTCAAATGTATGTATGACCTTGGCGCAAGTCGGAGCCAAGAACATGCCGAACCATCAGACAAGCAAGAAGGCCAGGTGTAAAAACATGTGTTGGGTCATCACAGCCACCTATCTTGCTCTACTGCGCCAGGCGATGTTGTAGTGACTTGCGATGGGCAGTGCCTATCGATGAACTGCACGCTAGGCGAGAACCGGTACGACCCACCACCAGCTCCGGTAGTGACCTATTCCGGATATAAAAGACACCATCTTGTCCCATCTGATCTTTATCTCAACACCCGCTCCACTCCACATTTTCTCGCATTCGCAGTCAACGCCATATTTTACGATGACCAAGGAAGCTTACGATCAAGTGAGCAGATCTATCTGTGTAGCAAATATTGATCGTTAATAAGCCTCGCCGCAAAGGTCTGCAACACACCCCACAAGGGCCATATTTCCCATGATCTTATCGCTGCCGCAGCCGCCTATGAGGTGCGCTACCTACATCTGACTGCTACGAAGCAAGGCTGATTGCCCTCCAGGCCACGAAGGCATGGAATGATCACAAGAAGCAAAATGGAGAGGAAGTCGGTCATGCCAAGGCAAAGGAATTCATGTGCGTTTGATACATACCAGTGTAGAGCACTGACTAATGAGTGGATTAGGGCGGGTATCGCTGGGGCGTTCATAACCCGTATGGTTGAAACCAAGGGTCTTGACGCAATTGACCAAGCCAAGGCTAAAGCAGCGGGTGAGTCTTCGTAAGCAGTGTAGGAAAACCTGCCTCTCATAGTTGCATGTAGCCAAGAAGCTCCACGACGAGGGCTACTGATTTCGATGCAGCGCATCAGATTGATTGTGCTCGTACCTAAATACAAATATATATCCCAGAGCATCCATGAAACACATGTTGATCCTTTTAACTTGAATCAAGTTTCATGTGTCAGTGGGCCGTAAGGGAGGGGCGTGAGCGATTGAATGGTATGATGGACGCTGAAAACGGATCCGTTGGACTAATAACAGACAAGTAAGTCGAGCTACCTTGACCCCTTTCAGTCCTCTGTAGCAATCTGCCTACAGCGGACGGAAGGGGGGAGGGGATTTCTAAGACGTGTTGGCGAGGGCCAAGTAGAATGGAACCCTCAGCAAGCACGTATAGCGACTAATCCAAGATTATAAAATGGTCTCGTTGCCAGAATAGGGAGGTCTGGCCAAGGAACGGCAGGGCCAGGTCAGGCAGTTTATGTGATGTGCCTTCTACACGCTACACGTTTCGATGCCACCACCAGCTGGATAAGTATTTGACAGCGAGCGCTGTGCTAATTTTGCGACCGTCGGCCTTGTTTACAAGCCGGTTGAGGTGGTGACTGAGAACTTCGTTATCACCTGGCAACTCACACACAACAATACAACGACACCTCTTTCCCAGTTACTCGTTGACCCATCTGCCATCAATTACCCTTTTGAGAGATCGACACATTAGTACATGCCACGGCACGCCAGGGCGTGGCAGCGTCACCGAGCGAGAATAATAATCACGGCATAAGTTGGGAGCTGCGAGCACAAAGCCGAATCATTCCAAATGTTGCTGGGCCTTGTCTCTAATCTCATTTGAACCTTGTGCTCTTTCATCCCTGGGGTCCTTTTCCCTCTTCCTCCTCCTCCTTTGAAAGCACTTGCGGATCAGATCGAGTCATTTACCCGTTCACTCACCAACCCCCGCGACTTTGCATACCCCACCACCATGTACACTCGGCGTGTCCATTCGACTCGGAGGCCCCAGGCCCTATTGTCCTGTATGATTGCCACCATGTGGATGCCATTCCTCGTCTCTGCCAAGCCGTCCCCTGCACCTCCGCAGCGCCGTGAGACAAACTACGGTTATTATATTCCGACAGAAAGTGGCGGCAGTATGCTCACCGTTCGTGTCTCATGTCAACCTTTCACCGCCCCTTTTGGTAACTCTGACTTTTTACCGTTCTATAGCAAGTACAGAACACATACCCCCCAGGACTCGGAGAACCCATCAATGTCATCATATCCGCCCATTCCGATTCAGCAGTCCTTCAAAGTAGCGTGAACAATGGAGGTTTAATCAATTATTTCCAGTCAGTATGTCTCCGTGGTCGGACTCTGTGCCGTCCTCACCCGATTTGGCTTGTTCAGATCCTTTGGCTTCTCTACCGAATGCTTGGGCCAACATTCCGGCGATAACCAAGGCGCGGACCTCGGTGATGGGAACGGATACGGTACGCACCACCCAATCAACGAACCATTGTATGATGGTCGGCTTATGCGCTCCGATCAAAAAACAGTAAATCAAACCGCGGTGATACGGTGGGACTATAGCAATGTCGAGCTTGGCACTTGCGAAGAGACGGTCGAGGGTGGCAATCACATCCGGTACTGGATCCAGAACGGTCCGGATGCAAATAGCAGTGCGATATTTTTAGCGGTTTCTTACGAGATGCCAATCGCCGGTACGTGATACCGGTCCGTGGATTGATTTTTTCTTATTTCGCTTATCACGTCATGTATATTCCCTTGCAGAACAACACAATATCATCGTCAACGGGTCTGTATTTCAGATTTCCGCACCATTCAGGGTCGTACTGACTGGAGCGTTTGCACTATAGCTATGACCTCGGACGCGATTGGATGATCGGGAACGCTACGGCGCAATCGAACATAATCCCTACCACCTCGCTCATGAATGCGAGCACGTACTCGGGTCAGACGTCCTTTGGCGGATATACCTACCATACCTCCGTCAGCTACGTCTCCGGGCTGCTCCAGAATACCAGTGTGGGAATCAATCATTACCAGTCCGTCGCTGTGAACGGATCAAACGCGATTGATGGACTTGTCGCTGTTATGACGACCAAGATTACGAGTCAGCCGTCGTCGGCAACCAGGTGAGTCTATCTTTCCTGTTCACACCAGTCGGACGGAGGTGCTGGAAACATTCACTTCATCTCTGTTACCGTGGCGACGTCGACTGATTATTGTCCTTTGATTAGTGGAGAGAGGCCGCATAGGCCTTTGGCAATAATTTGGATTTCAGTCGTGTTCGTATGTTCAGCTCTCTTTTCAGTGCTATAGATTCAACGCGAACTTGGACCTTGGATGGATGGGTAAGATGATGTTCCAGACTCTCACCTACCCTTTAAGTATTTCAGAACCGTATGTATACCAGCATGCTTTCTCTTTCAGGTTCAGTCACCATTACATTCCTACTCACTGGGCTTACTTTTGTTGACATTTATGACGTATAATGATAACGACCTATAGCAGATCAGATTGTATTCACCCATCTATGTGTACTCACCATTATTGATTTCCTGGTTTATGTATGTATTGGGTTTGCGGGCTCTTCAAGGACGTTAGTCACCAAGTGTGGACAGCAAATTCAAATAATACGATCAAGTCCTGCAAGTACTTCTCTTTTTTTGTGGGGAGACTTCATCCTGAGCCATTTACAAGTGGCACCATCAGTGTCTCACTATGAAAGTTGGATACTCGGCCATCCAAGTAGATCCTAGACAGTCCGCCTTAATGAATCTGCGAAATTGTTATGCGGTAACACTATCTATGGGAACTTTACGGACGCAGGCAATGCGGAAATTGTAGTGGGGTCAAATATGGGTGTGGTCCAATGAAGATTGAGCTGACCAACTGACCAATTCAGTCAATCGATAGCACGGGCGGCGCGAGACCGAGCCCTTGATTTCATCTGTGCAAGAAGGGCTGTGGTGAGCAAGCGGCGTAATGGATTCCATGTGCGTAGATTATTCGACCGACCGACTTGAATGCAGCTGCAAGTTACTCGTAATTATCCTGTTGGAGGCGGAAACGCATTCGAATGCTGTGTAGACTAAGTATTCGCATCTGCAGACCTTGACTCTTGAGAAGTATTATCGGCTGTGGGTTAAAGCTCATTATCCTGTACGCTATCCTGACACGGCGGTTAGGGTAGCCCAACAGAAATTTAAGAAGCCAGGACTATATTTGCGCCCATACTTAGGTGGGCATATGTAAGACAAACAGAGAGGCAACAGAATCGACCAAAAACCTTGTTATGATTAAATGGTTGATCCAGTGACTGAGTCTGCGCGTTCAAGCGTCCTCATAATTGCTGAACATTGGTAACAAGATGATTTCTCGAAAAAAAAAAGAAGTAAGGAAGTGAGTTACAGCGTCGTCGGAGACTGAATCTGAAAAGCGGCATCTGTGCCGATCGTCACCAAGCCGCGATAGTATCGGGTTTGTGTATAGAGGGATTGAATTCCCACGATAGTTAACCTTTCCTCGTCTGCTACTCTGCGTAGCGTTGAGCTCGTCGTCCCAACGCTTTTTTGTTCGCTGTCTACGACGACGACGACAACTTTTTTTACGCTCGCCGTGGTTGATGATCTGCTGCGCTCATTCTGATGCCGCCGCGCTCACTCGTTTCTTCCTCGAGGCGTCCTTTGTCTGCAATATTCCTAGGATCGGTAGTACCTAAGGATCCCAAGGAAGCCAACATACCTGATCTTCCTGAGCCACCGGAGAGTCCTGGCGCTGTTTCCCCTTCTGGTTTACCATCACCCCCAGCCACAAATTCTACTGGCAGCGGCTCGACCGGCGACAATAACAGCGCAAACTCAGGCAGCCTTAGACACCGTCCAGTTTCTTTCTCAGGTCCTCGGGGCGCAGTCATGACCGCACAAACGTACGACAAATCCATTCCCATTTCCAAGACTTCAAGAACCCATTCTGATGACGAAGATGACGAAAACGACCATGCGGGTGAGGAGGACCATACTGCCAGGCTCGACCTCAGGCTTGGAGTTAAAAACTCGAGCGAAAACGTCGCTGCGCTCCAGCGGGTCAAGAGTCTTGCTCAGCGCAACCGCATGGTGAGCTTACGCGTTTCTTCCTGAACCTATGCTAACCGTGTGCCCTTGTCCACTCCACGTGTATGCGATCTTTGGAACCACGTTTTTTCGCATTCGATTCTTGCATTCCCCTATATGCTATTCAAAATCATGTAGGCACTAGATAAACTTACTTCCCGCCTCAACACACCATCTCCCACCCACACTTCACGTTCACCTAATGCCCCACCTTCCACTTCATCATCCTCTCGTCTCTCATCGCATTCGCATTCCCAGTCCGCACCGCAGATTCAACGTAATGATACCCTCTCTGGATCAGAAACTGAGCGTGAGAGTCTACGGGCGCCAACCCCTTCCCGTTCCGGATCCAATTCGAATTCCTACCGCTCATCGTCCCCCGAACGCCCATCAACGCCGCCATCTGTATCAGATTTCTATTCACGACAAAGACTCGTCTCTGCTCCTTCATCGCCAGGGAAAACGCGCCAGGCGTCTCCAGGCCCCTCACGCACTCCCCGCAAACGAGTGTCCCTGGGGGGCGCCCTATCTGGCCATGAGAACGGGCGGTACTCTAGAAACGATCATGATATCACCGAAGCAGCGCTGGCCGCTGTAGCCACTTCCAGGAGGAGCCCCACAGGAAACAAAAGGTCACGACAACCGCTTCCAAGGGAATTTAGAGACAGAGAACGACGGAGTTTGGACGGACAGGTTGGTGCCATGGTCGAGTTTCTTTCATGGTCGGCTAATTTTATATTCTCACCAGAATTCGATCGAACCTATGACTCCCCACCGAGGGTCCTTCCATGATAATGGGTACGAGGAGGATCATCCACATACCACTGTGCCGCATACAACTGTCAATGCTATGTCCAGTGTCCAGTACTCTCCCCGAGGGGCTCGGTCATCCCGGTTTTCCACCGTAAGAGATCTAACCCGGCGACATCAGACCCGTTGGCTCTCCGACGACTTCTCAGGCAACACTCCAGATACCGGGAGAAGACAGTCTCAGCGTGGGGGAAGTGCGGAAAGCACACTGAACCCAGGCACAGGTGCAACGGGGAGACTGGCAGGTGAAAGCTTGCGTGCAGCAGGGATTGGCATGCGGGGGAGTACGAGACAGGGTGCACCATCGACCGAGGATGTCTTCGCAGATGGACGTAATGTGAAAGCATCTGCACGAGGACCACGCTCAAGTGATATTGGACCTAGCACAGGTCGCACCGTGGAGTGGGAGGACGAAGAGAGGTCGCTGCGACCCCATGCTGATAACAGCAGTCGAACCGGCGGATATGGCACACGTTCCGGCGAATCTGTCGGTCCCCCCGCCCCTCGGCCCCATTTACAATCGGATCCGTCTCGTGCACCTACTATCCTTGTTGCTGAGCGGGACACGAAAGGCATAGGACGCGGCATCTCTTCTCGACCCGCTACGTCGATGGCAAATTTCTTCCATGGAGAGAACAGTTCCAGGTCCGGGGTATATTCAATACGGTCCAGGAGAACAACCTATGATCTTTTAGATAGACCAGAGTCCCGACACTCGCCAACTACACGCATGAATTCTTTGCCTCAGACGCCTGCCGAGACGGACCCGACTCGTACTGGCACGCTCTCCCGCCGTCACACGAGCATGACTCCCCTTGGCAATGGCATGTTGGCAAGTCTTAATAACGCACAGAGCGCGGAACACACTCGTCTTATGTTGGAGTCACTTTCAATGTTTCAAACACACCTCTCTCGGCTTCCGAATCCATCCCAGCTTGTCCGTGATTTATCCGATCACTCAAATGCAATCATACGCTCGTCGGAAAGGCTTAACAAGATCTTGAGAGCTGCGACAACCAACGCCGTCCAACAACAAATTGCTATTGAAGTGGACGACGAGCACTATCACGCCGACGGACCCAACCACCCCGCACAAATCTGGAGGGATGTCAGTTCTGACTTCCGGGAGGGCTTGCGAGAGAGCGACGACGTAGTTCGCTCGCTTACCGCATTTGTTCTCGGGGTTGGGAAGCTATTGAAGGAAGCAACTGGGCAATCTGATTCTACTCACCTGAGATCAGCGAGCCTGGATGACCAAGCTACCAGGAGATCACCGTCTGATCCAGGCCTTGAGAGGCGGGGTCAAGATGATAGGCGAACCGAGTCACGACTGAGCTGGGAGCCCTTGACTTCGAGTAGTGGAACTGATATCTCTCACAGGCTTTCCTCTCGCAGCGACCTTAACCTCAACCTTTCCCACCCTCCGTCGGCACGAGAACGGGACAGTGCAAGTGATCAGGATCGCACCGCACCCTCTCGCAATGGATTGAACCCACTCTCGACTTCTCGACGGTTATTCACTCCACGTGAGCATCGCGAACAGCATATGGCAGCGAACGATCCTGGCCTTCATAATACATCATTCAACGTTCTCGACTTATCGGTAGACTATGAACCCTCTCCAACTCCATTATCTCGATACCCTCAAACAGAAAGGTCAAGAGCCACGCACTCTACCCCACCTCCCCTCCCTTCCCTTCCGTCCGAATCTCTACTCCAAAGATCCAGCACTACCATTGACAAGGGCAACCGTCGCAACGTATCCTTGGCTTCCATAACTACCGTTCGCAACCCTAATCCGCCTTTTGCTGTATCCACACCCAACCCCACCACAGCCATCTCAACTCACACGGTGTCAGCGTCTCCTGAGATCTCCACGTTTCTGCTGGAACGCACAGATTCCCACGAGTCAGTGCGATCATCCGTAACCTTTTCCCGCCCATCGGGAGTGTCAGTCTCTACTCTTCAGCAACAACAAAGCCGTGACGACGCTCGGCGACGTGCAGGGACGAGCTCGGAGGAGGATAACTCGGGTCTCGGCCAGGCTCGCGCGCCGATCTCGGGCTCGGAAACTGAGAGAGATACTCGCCGGCGAACGCTGGGTATTCGTGCAGCACAGTCATCGCTCGAAGGGGTTGAGGGCCGCGAAAACAGGACCGGTGGCAACCCTCAACCGAAAACGATCGCGTTTCCATCGCAAAGGCGGGAACGTCGACGCACTGTCACGGAAATATTCAGCTGAAACACACGGACCGACTAGAGGCTGTCAATCGCAGTCTGATAGGGGCATTCATCGCATCATTTCAACAGTGAGTGTCGGAGCGTAACCAACCGAGTTGTCGCGGCAGTGACTAATCGGATAGTTGGCAGGTTTCCAAGGTATATTGCCTACTGCCTCTCTTTCCTTCTCCATTGTCTCGTGGCCCGTGTCCACTCTATGTATATCCCACATCGCAATTTGTCTTTCCGGACTTTTGACTTAGGGTCACTGTCATGATTGCGTTCAGAGTAGTTATTCCCACTTCTGTGTTTAACATTATTGTTTTGGTCTGTCATTATTGTTTGTTATTTTGGCTGGCCATGCACGTATATTTCGTTCATGTCTGTGTCTGCTCTCGTTCTATTTTCTCTCTCCCTCTTGCCTCACTTGTCCTTTTTTGTCAGCGTTCTCTTTTGGTCTCTCCGCTACGCGAGAAGGTTTTCTCGCCGAGTACGTATGTTTTCCCCCTTCATATGCAGGTAAGAGAACATGTGCATTCGATTTGATCATGATGAGAATTTTCATTCTCACTCTCATTCCCACTCGTTCTCTCTCTCGACTGGAACATTACAAGTACACTTTTGAAACGACTTATCGTACAGCAGCTATTATAATCTGACACACTGATTTCTCGCAAATTCTCGTATGTTTTTGAGTCGTTGGAAGCCATCGAGACGGATTCAGGAACAACTGCACAACATGGTGACGCATTTAATTGCTCCATCAGGAAAACTTCCAAGTCACAATTGATCTCGATAATTCTTTAAAAAATAAAAATAAAAAATAGTGCTTTTGTTTCTTGATATCTGTAATTATATATATTTAATAACATCAAATAAATATGGCTGACAACTCAATTGTGAATATCCACGGAGTATATATGTGATGTCTGCCAGGGATTTTCTAGCATTTTCTAGCATTATGATCTCTTCAAAATTTTCCTGATGGCCATAGCACCTACAGGATCAACGATCAGGCATGTGATGACATCGAAAAGAGACTCAACATCGAGTCTCTCCGATACAAGGAACTAGTAGTCGAGACAAGCTACTGCCACATAAATCAGTTCATTCATCAGATATCGATTGTGCATATTACATGAACGTACAGGCTCTGCGCATGTTGAACGTTACGGTAGAAGATGTGGGACAATGATAGTCGTCGAACGCCATTGAGTGTCTCATTACAGTATGGTGGCGACGAAAGTGTACCGAACAATCGCCGTGGATGTCGTCGAGCTTGACGGCCAATGGTCTAGCGATGTATCGGCGCGCCCGCAGGGGTAGGAGGCGGTGTTAGATTGCGCTGAGCAAATGTGTCTTACCGCGCGCGTCCTCACAATCGGACGCAGCGCCTCGAGGGTGAAAAAATGGTAGGTCAGTGCCATGCTTGACGCGGGAGAGGCGAGGATCTTTTCTTTGATACACGGGACGTTCATCGCTGAGTACTGCCTCACACACTCATACTCAGGCCCGATCCACGGACGGTTTTTGGGGTACTGGTATAATACGACGATAAGAATAGCCATGGTGACGGTGTGGAGCTGAATGGCATAGGAATGGTTTACTTATTGCGTCATGGTCGTCGTTGATACTCCTTGATATGACCTTCTGCCGCCCTCTGCTCTTCCAAGGTACTTGCCAAATGAGAGGGTTGCCGTCAACGTCATTCTAGAGGAGCAACTCGGATGACCCTGATAATTTGCAAGCATAATGGTGACCCCAGAAAAACAAAGGAGAAGAAGAGAAGAAAACTGGGGGACCGGCAATCGAACGGCAGCGCCACCGAGATTTGGTCGTGAGATGAGACGATGGATCAGATTGGAAGATCTATCTAGATTAATGCTCTTTCCTGTGTGGGTGCCTCCGAGGGTATCGAACTAGGGTGTCGGTTGTCGGGTGAATGATCGTGATCATGAACCATGGTATATATAACACAACTTTACCGCTGCATGTGGCAACTTTTGAGCGTTGTGCAGGACAATCAAAGGGGATGATAACAAGGCTACTTCGCATATATCCGTTCAATAGTGTGACGTCGAGGGTCGGAGGAATGTGGGAAAAAATAGATGATACGCCACGCGGGAGATTGCACAAATTAAGGCGCAGCTCGATTGAAAGCGGGAGTGACGTCAGCGTACCTTGACGAGCCAATCGTATTTCCCGTACCGACGAGGACGTGCGTTGACTCAGCTTTGTCGCCAGCAAAAGACAGATTGAATCGGATGATAAGGAAAAAGAAGACACATATGTAACACCCATTCTGTCAGGATGCACATGCCTCGGGTAGGCGCGGTACACGTACAGGAGACCCTGCGCCAAGGGCTCGGATGGTTTGACATCAACTGCTGTTACCC
>JBBPMR010001259.1:0-10964 GCA_038090415.1 Rossbeevera mucosa | reverse complement strand
TCGAGCTCTAGCATGTCGAATAATTTACCGCCTCCTGCGCTGCGTCGGTCGTCTTCTTGCTCTGGTTCCTGACTTCGGATATCCCGGCCCAAGGGCAACCTCACGCGACACACTGTGGGCTCGAACGGTTGCAAGTAAGTGAACATACGCGTGGGTGGTTGTCCTTGTGATCGCGTCATACTGCTTAGCGATTGCGTGCTGAGCAGTCTCACCAACTTATCCGTTCAATGGGGAGTCAATTTCACTTGCCGGCGTCCGGTCAGCTCATCATGACCAGCACGACGCCGTGCCTGCGATCATGTGAGGTGCGGTACCACAAATGAATCGGTCGCCGAATTCTTCTCTTTCTGCCCACGAGGTTCCGGATGATATCCAGCGCACGATCACCACGTTGCTGAGTTGCCGGTCGCTGGTGTCTTCTAGGATAATGTTGAGGTGTAATGAGGTGCCATGAAGACAGGGGTGTATTTGACTAATTTGGATCTCGATCATCGACTTGCAGATTTTTTTCAGATCGTATTCAACTTGTGATGGCGACGCTCATCCCTCCATCGAAAAGACAAAAGGTCTATCATGGCGTTCCCGAGCCTGAACCAGAACCAATACAGGCTTCGCCGAACATCGTCGTTCAGTTTGTGAATGAACATGATAGTGCACCGATAGCACCTGCCGTCAATCTTCCTGCAAATGTACCACGAGAGAGCCTCGAGTTGCTCGTGAATCAACTTCGTACAAAGGCAAGGGCTATCGGAACAGCTCCACTATTTGTTTTGACTCCAACATCCACCACGTAGGAGGACGAAGATCATGTACCCTTTGCCTTTCACGTTGCCTTGCCCGAAGACGCTACAAAATCCAATGCACCGACTCGCATCGTCATCTCCAAGTCCATCCACGACGACATCCTAAACCACCCATCACAAGCGTTCTCAGAAGAAAGCGTCCTCGTTGTTCGATGCTCGCCGCAGTCCGTATTCAAAGTACGCCCTGCTACACGTTGCTCGAGCACCCTGTCAGGTATGTCACATTGACCAACGCCATTGATCACGGACTCCTGTCAATCGAACACATACCATAAACGTACTTCTAGGCCATTCCTCACCTATATTGTGTGCTTCCTTCTCTCCGACCGGCACCCTCCTCGCCACAGGATCTGGTGATACCCACGTCCGGCTGTGGAATCTTGATACAGAGACTCCGTCTCACACCCTCGTCGGTCACACCGGGTGGGTCCTCTGCGTCGAGTGGGACCCTGTCGAGCGCAAGCTCGCAAGCGGAGGACACGACGGACATGTGAGACTGTGGGACCCCAAGTCAGGAAAGCCGATTGGTGACGCGATGAAAGGCCACTCAAAGTGGGTGACCTCGCTCGCTTGGGAGCCCGTGCACATGTAAGCACCCACTTGTAGCGTCTGAACGCATATGTGATGGGTAATGACGGATCAGAAATTCCGCCGCACCCCGTCTCGCATCATCGTCCAAGGATGGCACCGTACGCGTCTGGTCTACCATGACTAGACGGCTGGAGTACACTCTCGGCGGCCACACGGCCAGCGTCAATGTCGTCAAGTGGGGAGGCGGTGGGAAAGGCGGGAAAGGCGTACTATACACCGCAAGCAGCGATTGCACAGTGAGGGTATGGGATGCACAGGTCAAGCCCCCTCGTTCCACGTTGGCCTTGGGATTCTGACTATCTCGCAGGGCAAGCGACTGATGATTCTCAAGGACCACGCACACTGGGTCACTACCCTCGCTCTCAACACTGATTTTGTACTCCGGACCGGCCCATTCGATCATACCGCAAAACGACCAGCATCAGATGAAGAAGGTATGATTATATGGTTTCGCGCGGCAGGCTTGAATCAACTCATCGGGTTCTCGCATAGTTCAGACACTCGCACTGAAACGATATGACGCACTCTTATCTCGCACCCCCGAGCTCCTGATATCGGGGTCTGATGATCATACGCTCTTCCTCTGGTCGCTTTTTTCGTCTGAATCCGGGGGTGGTAAATCAAAGCCGTTGAATCGACTTACTGGTCACCAAAGGCAGGTGTCACACGTTGCGTTCTCACCTGATGGACGCTGGGCAGCGAGCGCAGGGTGGGACAGCGCTGTACGTCTCTGGGATTGTACAGGGGGAGCTGGTAAGTGTTTCATGTCCCTCGGCTCAGAGATTCACGTGTACGGTTTCGCTTAGGTACGATGGGCAAGTTCGTAGCTATGCTTCGCGGTCACGTCGGTCCTGTATATCGCCTCGCATGGAGTGCGGACTCACGAATGGTTGTGAGCGCGAGCAAAGATAGTACTGTTAAAGTACGTCTTTTTCATCATTCTTTGTGCCGACATTCGCTTTACCCTTTTCCACGTACTCAGATCTGGGATCTCAAGACATACAAACTCAAAAACGATCTTCCGGGACATACGGATGAAGTGTATTGTGTCGATTTCGTCGCTGACAAGATCGTCAGTGGAGGACGGGATAGGACGGTCAAAATGTGAGCCGGTACTTGTCTATCGCCATTTTTTTTGACTGATTGATTTATCTTGCAGATGGAAAAACTAGTTCACATGGGTATTACGAGGACATCATACTGGTAGCCTGAATATAGAATGTAATTTTGACTTTTTCTGGCCCAATCTTTCTCTGTGCGCGATATTTGTTTCCCCATGGGGAACACCAGGGGACGGCAGAACTTTGCGCGTGTCGCACTTGTGATGCGTGGGCGACGTGTCGGCCTCAGAGGGCCACTTCATGAGTCAGGAATAACCTGAGCACGGTCAAGTTTAACATTCTCCCCTTTTTGTCAGTTTCGACCGGGTACTAAATCAAAGGGCGGGTCCCGTTCTTGGGTACGCCGGATCTTGTTGCCGGCTGGCTTACTCGTCGGAACCTCGAGTGATCCATTACGCGTACGATGCAGCGTGATAGGATGCAAGCTCGCGAGCTCCTCTCTTCCGATCAAAGTCCTGATATCAAGCCTTTTCTCGAAATGGTGGTATTTCTGCCACGGAAGCAGTGCATATTCCAAGATAACATCGACACCTGGTTTATAGGAAGAAGCTTACAATTTAAAAAAGTTGAGTGAATGAACTTGAAAGGCGGCCAAATATTGGACGGATAACAGCGTCGCCAAAAATCATAAAATGGGCCGCTGTCTACACGAACAACATAGGAAGAATCTACCCAACTTTGACTCGGAATAATAATATCGAACCCGGGAGAGAATTGGTATGTAAAATGATAAATACTTTGTCCGTGAATCCGTCATGAACAGTGTGTGCATGTAACGATCAATCAAAAGTACGCTAGCGGAAGAGCTTTTGCCAAACGATGATCAAAATGAGTAGGACGAGTAATGCGATGATGGCGCCAGTGACGACGCGTTGTTTATACATCCTAGATGAAGGAATGAGTATAAGCGAGGCTGGTGGGCGGTACCGAACTCACCCCCAAATCATTTTCTTAAGTGTTCCTGACGCACGGTCTATCGCAGTGTCCGCAGTCCGTAGCTGGAAGAGGATGAGATATGCACCCGGAGCGTTGCGACCGACGACTTACAGTATCTCTTGCGTTCTCGATCTGCTCTCGCTGGGCACGGAGGCTTGTCAGAATCTCGGCGCCCTGGTCCTCGGTCTCGAGTGCGATGCGCTGGGATTCTTGCAGCCGTCTGGCACCGTCTTCCAAGGTTGCCGTGCCTGCCAGCAGCCTCATTCTGTCGCTCGTAGCGCCATACGGCTCATCCGAGGTGGGCGTGCCGACTCTGCCGGGCGAGGCGAGCAGGTCCGCCCTGGAGAACTGGGCGTGCACGTCCTTGGACATCTTTTTGAACTTGGTCAGGTCCGCTTTCGCAATTCTGAGCCGGGCCAGGTATTGGGGCCTGAGAGACTGGGGGATCCCCTGGATTTCGATCTCCATTTGCGAGATCTAGAACGGACGTCGTTAGCCTGGGAGCGCCAAAGAGAGGGACGAGAGCATGCCATTTCGTCCGCTTCGTCCAGTTCCATTTCGACACGCCTGAGAGCTGCTCGTCTTTGTTCTGTGTGGACACGTATGTGATGAGCCGGACGGGAACGGGCTGGGTTGCGCTCACCTCCACGCTCATCTTTGCCGTCGCCGTCGAGCTTTGAGCGAACGCTGTCGAGTATTTGCCGAAAGTCTTGGTCGTAGGTGTCGAAAAGTGCGGTCGGGGAGTTGTCCATGGTGATGAGAGCCACCGTTGCTGCGACTTGGTTTCCCACCAAAATAGGCAAGCGCGTTTTAGTACAGCCATGTCATCGTCCGTACTGTCGTTGCTCTCCTGATGACGCGCTGTTCACGCTAACGGGCTCGAATGGCAGAGTGTCTCTATATCTCGACCCTCAAATACGAGACTGGGTCCTGTTCCCAATCACCCTCGTCATGGTAGGTCGGACACGGTCGCCGTCGGTCACTGACCCACGTCTCTCCAAGATCCTCGTCGGCGTCCTGCGACACTATGTGGTCGTTCTGCTGCAGTCGACGCCCAAAAAACTGTCTCGCGCGGCCCTTCGTGAACAGTGCGTCCCCCTTTTCCGTCTGCTGGTGATGTCGACCGAACACTCCCTCCAGGCGCGCCCTCACGCGGTCCCAGATACTGCGCGCGACGTCTGCAAAGTCGCCTATACCGCCACTGTACTACAAGACGATATCCCAGAACCTGTCCGAAGCGTTCAAGGCTGGCACGTATCTCAAGGACGGGCCGCCCAAGGCCGACTCGCCTCCAACCGCGCCGAATCCATTCTCGGACCCGGCTGCCATGGACGGGATGATGGCTGGGATGAAGACGCAGATGGTGATGATGGTGCCGCAGATGATCATCATGGGCTGGATCAACTTTTTCTTCCAGGGATTCGTCCTCAGTGCGTCTCCCGGCCGGTCTAACCGCTGCTTGTATCCCTGAATCATTTTCCTAGTTAAATTACCGTTCCCGCTGACGTTCGGGTTCAAGTCGATGCTGCAGCGTGGTATCGAGACGGCGGACATGGACGTGCGGTGGGTGTCCTCTCTGTCGTGGTATTTCCTCAACTTTTTTGGCCTGAACGGGCTGTACCGGCTCATCCTTGGGGGTGACAATTGTACGTGTGTTCGGTCGTGTGCTGTCTGTTGTGTGATGGTGACGTGTGGACCTTGGCTGGACAGCTGCTGACTCTACTCGTGACATGACCATGTCGCCGTTTGCGGGGATGGGAACGAGCACATCCGGACAGCCGCAGGATTACGGCAAGCTGTTCAAGGCGGAAAGGGATAACCTTGAGTTTGCGGAGGGGCTGTACGCCTGGGGAGGACAGGATATGGACAGCAAGATCCTATGCAAGTATGGAAAGATGGGACCGAGGCGAGGGTAACGGCTCATGTAGGGGCATAACTCTTTAGCGTTACACGATCGAACAAGTACACATTTGGGGAAATTTGTAACTAAGGATACTAGTGCAAATGTAGGCCATCTCACCGCGGAGGGTGTAGATTAGAGGGAGATAGAAGTCTGGTTGACCGCTTCTCGAGCGTCTATGCGATAAGGTATGGTGGAAGAACCCGGGGGCGTGGCAGATGGAGGAGGCGAGTCTATACTAGGCCGTCATAGAGGGACAAAGCCTGTTGCCACAGATCACATGGGCCAGACGGGTGCGATTGTAGGGTGGGACTTACCTGAACTATAGTTGGATCTTGCTTACTGCCTTCGACGAATTCGTCATATGTAAGTTTGGCGTCCCTGTCGCGATCCATATTCCTGAAGATCTTATCCACGCGCTGGGAAGACGGAAGGTCAGGCGGGGACAGGGATCGGGGAAGGCGATCAGACCTTTTCGGGGGTGTCTTCGTCAGCGGGGAGTTTGACCATCTGACCGGTCATCTTGTAGATGGCGGCGACGATCTGAAGCATCTCGTCGTACGTGATGAAACCGTCCTTGTCGATGTCGTATAGTTGGAATGCCCCTGAGGGGGAGTGAGGAGGGGGGCGGGCGATGTGAGCGGGCGAGCGACGTACACTTGAGTTTTTCGTCGAGACGGCCGCGACTGGTGATGCTGAGGGCGCAGATGAACTCTTTGAAGTCGATCGTGTCGTTCTTGTTCTCGTCGAAGACGTTGAAGACATAGTCCGCGAACTCGCCAGGGTCGCCGAAGGGGAAGAACTGCTTGTATATGCGACGGAATTCGGACCTGTCGAGCTGTCCGGAGGGACAGTCCTTGAGGAAGCCCTTGTACCTGGAGGGGGTCAGCGGGGGTGTACGGGGAAGGGCGGGGACGGGGAGGACCACTGCTGCAGCTCTCTCTTGTCGACTGTGACGGTCAGGTTGGAGTGTGCAGTCGGTCGACGTGCTCACAGTAGGTGTTCTTCTGTAGCTCTACGAGCTGTTCCGGGGAGAGTTTCGAGTGAGACTTTCCCATTGTCTGTATAGATGAGAGCGGGTAGAAAGACTTATATGGACTCGCACCGATGACTCTTTTTTTTGATCAATCCCATCATGTGCTACCAGTACAACGCCCAGGCCGACATCGCTGCACTCCCCTGTCCGATGTGCAAGGTCTTCAAGCCAAGTGCTGCTCGGTACATACATACAACACCACCACCACCTTCGCTGACCACACTCACCAGCTGCCCACACCTCCGCGACGTCTGCTACAACAGAGCCAACCACCCCCGCATCGACGTCGTCCATCTCAAGAACGCAGAAGGTGTGTCTCTGCCTCGCACCCGCACACCCGCCAGTGCTACCCATATCCTCCTATAGTAAAGTCCTTCAACGGCTGTGGCTACTGCAAGGTCTCTTGATCTCCCCTCTCCGGTCCCCTCCGTCCCTCACACTTTATCCACAGTGGGCTCGCTCGAACCCGAAACTCACCGTGTACAACAACCAGGGATGGCCCGGATGCTGCCGTTCACCCACACAGACCGAGCATCGTCTCATCCAGCCAGCCGACTGGCCCACAGTCAGCATCGTACACAACATACCCATGCCACCAGAGATAAAGTCCGTCCTCGACGCCGTCCTCTCCCGAACAAGTCCCCGCACACAGACCCAATCTCCGCCCACCCTCGATCGCCGCAATAGCACCAACACTCCCTACGTCAGACCCTCCTCCTCCTCTTCCCCATCAGCCTCAAAGTCCACTCCCGTCTCCATCCCCTCCCGCGGTCGCTCCGGTGCAAGTCCCGTCCTTCCGGGTTCCGCCCAGCCAGGCACAACACCTCGCTCTTCCGCACCGGTCTCCGATCAATTCTCGCTCTCCCGACGCCAGACCTACACAGAGGGCACAAAGGACAGGGCTCGCGCACCCTCAGCACGCAGGTATGCAGACCAGGACGGCTCCCTCGCTCGTCGCAACGCCACCGCCCGACCCTCCCTTTCTGCCGTCGTCTCGTCCCCCACTAGATCCTCTGGCGACTCCCCCATCCAGCATACCTCCCCCTTGCACACATCCCCCGTAGATCTATCCGCTCAAGATCCCTCTCTCCTCCGCACTCTCTCCTCCAAAAGGTCGACAATAGAGACGGCCATGGCAGCACTCGACATCGGTAGCTCGTCCGAGAGCGGTAGTGATAGTGGCAGCTCCCATGGCTCTCTCTCCGATGCCACCGTCATCTCGGACGGCGCGTTCACTGACTACTTGTCTGACGAGTCTGAGGCAGAGCTCCAGAGGCAAGCAGAGGCAAAAGCCGCTCTCGTGGCCCAAAATCAGGCAGAAGAGCTCGAGTTCAAGGCTGCCCGTCAACAGCTCGTCGGCGTCGGCTTGCGGCCCCCCAAAGCTTGGGATGATACCAACGAGACCGTGCCCCGCGCCGCCTCGCATGCCTCTGCCTATGCCCATCACTCTGCATATCACCCCGCTGCTTACGCGTCCGCCCCGGTCGCACATTCTGCACGGGGCTGAATAATATCTATACACGTTTCTGAATGTATTTATGCCCCCTGCTATCGTGCTTGTCTTGCTGCGTTTTTTTCGTCTTGTGTGTATTATTATGCTATACATATGCACGCTTCAAGATGGTTCGGTTCGGAGCTCCTAACACATTAGTATGCCTTTGCCGCGGTGCATACACATGCCTTGCGCACGCACTCCATGAACCTCGCCCGACATTCGATCACCCCAACAGACACAGTCCGGATCTTTGACGCCCAGTTCGATGCAGACTGTCAGATATTCACGGCCTCTACACCAGCTGGGTTCGCCGTTTATCAAGCATCGCCGCTGAGGCTCCTTCGCAAGAGAGGCACGTGTATCGTCCCATGGCCCACTCAGCTTCTTGACGTTCATCCACAGAGTTTTCCGGTGGAACGTTGGCCGCCGTCGTGCCCTCTCACACTTCTTCGCTCCTCTTTCTCCTCGGTGGCGGTCGTAGCCCACTCTATCCCCCGAACAAGGTCATCCTATGGGACGATGCGCTCGCGGTCGAGGTCGCCGAACTAGAGTTCAGGGAGCGAGTGAGGGGAGTCGCCTGTAGACGCGGCTGGCTTGCAGTCGCTCTGCGGCGTAGAGTCGTCGTCTTCGAGGTTCGCGACACCGTCGTCAGAAGGGCAGAATACGATACATGCGATAATCCACGAGGTAAGTCTCTTTCCTCCAGAATCCGCGTGATACGGGACTCAGGTTTACCCTCAAGGCATCATCGCCTTGGCCACCGCACCCTACGCCACTTTGCTTGCGATTCCAGGTAGGCAGATGGGCCACGTACAACTCCTCCATCTACCACCCTGTGCACCCCCCACCCCTCTTGGGCCCCCGCCATCCGTTCCTCCGTCTAAACCGCCACCACCACCATTGAAACACCCAATATCGATGATCGCGGCTCACGAGTCCGCCCTCACGACGCTCTCATTGCCTTCCTCGGGTCGATTGCTGGCCACCACGTCATCGCGGGGAACTCTTGTCCGCATATGGGATACAACATCCGGAAAACTTCTGCGGGAGTTTCGTAGAGGGGCGGACACGGCGGAAATCTATGGCGTCGCCTTCCGACCTGACGAAAAGGAAGTCGGTGTATGGAGCGATAAGGGGACCGTTCACATATTCTCTCTTGTCTCGTCCGGCTCATCGTAAGTCGTGCATTTAGTACTTTCCTAAGCCGGCTCACATTTGCAATCCAGAAACCGACATTCCTCGCTGTCGCCACTCACACCCTTTTTGCCCTTGCCCAAGTACTTCGACTCGGAATGGTCGTATGCACAATATCGGATACCCACGCAAGCTGCCCATATTTCGCTTTCAACCACGTCGATCCGCTCGCCACAAACTGACCTTGCTGCCGACGAGAAGTGTGTTGTTGGCTGGATTATCAGCCCTGACGACACCGGGGCGCCTTCTGAATTCCAGCTCATTGTTCTGACTTATAGTGGGGGATGGTACCGGCTTGCATTGCCTCCCAAGGGAGCGCAACCTACGCAGACTACGGCTGGAGCCCCTCCGAAATCTCCGACAGCGTCTCGTCCGCGGACCTCTAGCGTCTCCTCCGTCACGTCCCTGACGGAAAGGGGAAAAGGGAAGGAACGGGAAAGGGACAAGAAAGGAAGTCGTGAACTGGTTCTACAAGAGTATCGAAAATATGGACGGTGGGACGGCTGGGGTTAGATCACGCGATTACGATAGTTGGGTGACGTTTAAGCGCTTGTTGCTTGATTGTTCTTGTGTTCTACACGTAGAGATAAGTCGAATCAGCTCATCGCGACGATGCCACCCATATCCGTTGGGACCCCTTTGGGTCCAGGAAGTTCCACCTGTGGATACTGTGGATCACCAGGGCAAAGGAGCGCTACCGAGACCAGTTTCAAGAAGGCTGGTCTCATCGCGTCCCAGTTATCGTGCGGTGTAAGCCCTTCTGGGTTTCTACCAACCCATCGCCGTCGTTCACTCGTATAAAGGTATACCAGAAGATGATCGATCGTGGGTGGAGGAGATCTGGATCGTATTGCTACGCTCCGGACCTGCGTCGTTCGTGCTGCCCGCAGTACACGATCAAGTTTGTGGGACTCTCGTATCCGTTCCTCTCGAATACATTTTAAGGATTCTCCTTTGGCAGATTGGACGCTCTGGCCTTCAAGCCTTCGCGTAGCCAGCGAAAGCTCTTGAACAGGTGGGCTGGCACATGGTGGCGAGAGCTGGTGTCATCTCATGACTCGCAAGGTGGAACCGCTTCGTGCGCAATGGTGGTAATGTCGATGGTGTGATGCCTGGCAGTCAGGCGAACCCGGCCTCGTTCTCCCTTGTGTCGTCGGTTCATGCCTCCGAACGAGCATTCTGTTCCGCTGACGAACAGCCACGGCATGATTTTCAAGTATGCAGCGTGCTTTCTCCCTATTAGCAGGCTAAGCGAGAATTGCCGGTTAGGTGACACTGGAGCGATCGTCGTATTCCGACGAAAAGTACGCGCTGTTCGTGGCATACCAGACCCAAATTCATCACGACGTCGATAACACCCCTCGTTCATTTCGGCGATTTCTCATACAATCGCCGCTGGCGGTGAGCATCCCCCATTTCCGCTTTCCCCCTTCACAGTCTTGTTCACTGGGAAACCGGTAAAGCAAGAGCCCATCCCGTATCAGAAGCCGCCTCCCCGGCATTTACCATCGCACTTCGGATCTTATCACCAAATGTACAGATTAGACGGAGAACTGATCGCAGTAGGGGTTATCGACATTCTACCTGGCTGTGTTTCTAGCGTCTACTTTATGTACAATGCGAAATGGGAAAAACACTCGCTCGGAAAAGTATGTACGTTTCGGTGCCAGTCGTTCTCTTCAAAGTAACTGACATGGGGTCAGCTCAGCGCCCTTCGCGAGACCGCGCTCGCGCAGGAGATACACGATGCTGGATTGGCCTCGTTGGATGCGTTGTATATGGGTGAGCAGGACGTCCTCCCTCATCACCTTTTTTTTGCAGCTGATCGGTGGCCCGGTCAGGTTTCTACATCCATTCCTGCACGAAAATGAAATACAAAGGCGAATAC
>JBBPMR010001258.1:0-10978 GCA_038090415.1 Rossbeevera mucosa | reverse complement strand
ACCTTTGATCTCTCTGGCAATCAGCCCCTCTCTCTTCTTTTTCCACACAGACTCTTGCCCATCCGACCCAATCCTATTGATTTTGGTCTTATCTGACCACAAGACCTTCTTCCAATTATCCACAGTCCAATGCTGACACTTAAGAGCAAAGGCTAGTCTTCTCTTCTAATGGCCCTTAGAGAGAAGAGGCTTTTTCTTCTTCACTGCTGCCTTCAAGGAGGCCTCATTCAGAGTATTTCTCACTCTTTGAGAACCAACAGGAATACCAATGATGGAATTGATGAACTGAATGGCTTGGATTGCATTTTTGACCTTGCCAGTGATGATTTGCTGAACAACAGCCCTCTTGTTGGTAGGAGTAAGCTTGGTAGGATGGCCACCACACAGTCTGGCTGTCTCTGGCTGAACTTTTTGAAGAATCCTAGACACAGTAGACCTCCCTAGACCAGTTTGAGACTGTATTTGCCTGGTAGAAAGACCAAGAGAGAAAAGGGAAATAATAATAATCTTTTAAGAAGTGGAAATAGGTTTCATGGCAATAATAGAAATATAACATGAAAAGAAAGGGTCTTTATATGCTGTCCTACCCTGAGTTACATAAAGGTAACATAATAGCAGCATTATCAAATGTATGTCATGACATTACAGCATTTCAGAGCTTAATAATGTAACTTAAACTTAAAGTCAAAAAACTGTCCCAATAAGCTGTCCTTTTGAAATAGCTGCCATTCCTTTGACTCTTAACTAAATCTCTTCATTATTTGATCAGTGGGAAGCCAGGAGTTGGTACTGCATTTGATACACTAACAACCTTAGGCCTAGTGTTAGAAGTATTGTGTTCAGGGATGAATACTCCCAAATGGCCAAACATTGGAACAGTTTTTTGAGCCACTGTATGTAGTACCCACACTCTATGGTCAGGCCAAGCAATGACTTGGTTGGTCAAACAACAGAAGGTGTTAAAGTGTTGGCAACAACCAAAACTATACAGTTAAGGCACTAGGTCACCACACAATCACAATACTCAAGGGAGGGACTCTGCTTTAGGTCGGGAATCAACCAGAACAGACTAAGGAGTCTGGCTGGACTGGCATTGTATATATACTACTTTACATGAGGCAGCCATGAGGCGTACTTTAGGGTAGGTGCTTAGTGAGCGATGACGCACCGTGAGATAAACTACTATATGTGTACTAAGTGTTCACACGACTGTGAGAATGAGAGTCTAGAACTACAACATGAGGCTACCATGCGTTTAGCATGCACTAGCCATGAGGTATGATGTCATAATGGTCTGGACTCGAGTCACGTGACACGATAAGATAAGATTGAGCGCTAAGATGCGAGATAAGATTGGCGCGCGCTTAGATAAGATAAGATAAGATAACGAGAGCGCTTAAAAGCTAGGTTAAAGAATGAGGTTTGTAACATAAAGTGCATGTGCACTATATAGCAGTGCTACATCTACAGATCAAATGTAGAGGGCTAAGACTTACATTGTATGATTCTGTTGTGAATCTAGTGGTCATCACTCATTTTTCACTTTAGTGTCTATAGTGCATATTTTCTTTCTTTTCTTTTCTACAAGTCCAGAGTGCCCAAATATAACACAAGCGCTCAGTCCTTATCTTATCTTATCTCAACACACACAGCATTATGTAATATGATGTCACTATGACATCATGATCTAGACTTACACAATTTATCAGCAAGGCAGCACTTCTCTTCCATTTCACACTGCCTTGCCTCACTTTAGCATCATAGTAAGCATTGCCTTGCCTCCTTGTAGTAGCATGTAGTATAGCTTTCATTCTCATGAGTATGTATACTTGAATGCAGCAATGGAACAAGTCAGTCTTGTTGGTGTAGTGAACACTAGGGTGAAGCAATCGAGATAACCCTAAAGAGGGAGTAGCAAGAGAGGGGAATGTGCAATGGAATGCACTGATGTTAAGAAGGGCTCTAAAAAGCAATAACTCATGGATTAAGATGGTAACTTGTATAGTTATCATCCTAGGTACAAGGGTTTCAAGGGCACTTAGACAGCACCACTAGAAGACACTATTGACCAAAAGAACTAGACTGGGGAATCTAGTTCTTGTTATGCTTGGTCCAGGTAGGAACAAGCATAGCCTCTTGGAACAAAGGGGTTAAGGTTTTACCAAAATTAGGCAACCAATGGCGAAGGATATCGAAGAGATCAGGAGTCTCGACGATAGATGAGGGGTGAAGGATGTCACTTTAAGGTGGTGACCGCAGATGTCGAGCTATCAATTGTAGCGATGACTATGACACAATCTAGTGAAGTGTCACAATGTCAAGCATCCAGTCAAGAGTAGGATGAAGACTCGCAGAGGTTCACCCAGTAAAGGGAATAGACGAAAGGTGGGCTAGATTGACGAGGTACAGAAGTACAGAGGTAAGAGGGGATCTAGCTTAGGGAATACAAAGGTATGGAGGGGTTTATATAAGTACAGAGAGATGAAGATGACTAATCAGATGGAACACCATGGAACATGGTGGAAGGATGATGAGTAATCCACAGCACAGAAGATGAGTCAGAATGACTGCAGATGAGTAATGGTTACAAATAAGATGAGTAATGCGCAGCATTGATGAGTCAGAATGAGTCATGATAAGTAATGCGCAGTTTGATGAGTCATGAGGGAAATGATGACTAAGGTAGATGGGTTAAGGGTATTATGTCATCATAAAAGAAAAGAAAGGCCCAAGCATGGTTTGAACATAGGGCTTGGTAGTCCATAGTGAAAACAAGCGAGAAAAGAAAAGAAACAAGTGAAACATAACAGTTCTCAAGTGGCTCTGTATTTATACTATCGAGGACAGGGCACAGATCATGTAACTATGTCTACCCTAAAGTGACCATGTGTACGCCATGAGGCATAAGGCTATGTACCATGATGCAGTAATGAGGTCAGCTATATACCATGAGGTAATAGAAGTTAATACTAGTGGAGATTAAAGACACCAGGTTATCATGAGGCAGGCTAGACCATGATGTCAATGTGACAATGTGAAGAGTGAAAGGGAGGTCCAGACTATGGGGCACTGCTATGCTTAGTAAGCAATGGGAGCTAAGGCCAGTGGTAGGTGCTAACAAGGCCAATATCTATAACAATGAAGAATAAGTAAGCACATAGTTAAGACAAGAGGTGAACCAGGGAGTTAGGGTTCCAGATCAGGGACCATAGGCTAGGGTTAGAGAAAAGTTAGGTTACCATGAATGGAGGTTGGATACCCTTTGCCAACATCTTTGCTCTCTAAATTTTGTTTGAGTGCAGTGCCTAGACTTTGTTAAAGATCATCTTCATTAGAACAAGACTAGTTTCTTCTACCCACTGTTTCACACTTGGTGTTGGCAACAACCAAACCTATATAGGAATGGCACTAGATCACCTTAAAGAAACTAATAACTCAAGTGGGGGAACTGTTTAGTCGGGAATTGACCAGAATAGACTGAGGAGTCTGGCTAGTGCTGTATTCAATATACTACAGTACACATGTTCTACATAAGGCATACATTAGGGCAAGTGTGGGATAAGTTCCTACACTTGTGAGAGCAACTATCTATAATAAGTTAGACTACAATGAGGCAGGGCTGTGTGTCATGCATTAACAATGTGTTGTGACATCATAGATCTAGATCTTGATCATGTGACTCAATGAGATTGTAGTGCGCTTATCTGCTGATAAGATAAGATAAGATTGGTGTGTGTCTAGATAAGATAACTTGGGCGCTTAAGACTTAGGTCAAAAATGTGGGTTGTAACACTCAGACTGCAGAGTTAAGAGGAACTCCTCACACTACCAGAGGTTAAACGGAATCCCTTGACCAGGTTGCCATCACTGGAAAGCAACCAGTTCCTCCTGCTGCATATATACTTGTTTGGTGTAGTATCATTCTGGTGGTATTGAATTTATTCAGTATAGAGCCATAGTGGTCATAAATAAGAATAAAGTTGCTGGAACTGGTAGAACCTGTCATAGAGCACTAGACATGGATCAGTAGGATAAGAGGCTACTGTTACGCTTGGCCCGGATAGGGACGAGCGTAGCCTTTGTGAGACGAAGGTATACGAGGAGTGGTGGACGAAGGATACCGCCGTGGGGATGGCAGTCACAGCTGTCGTTCTATCGAATGTAGAAACGACTGTGAGCACAATCAAGTGAAGTGTCACAAGTCTTAGCGTCCAGTCAAGTGTAGGACGAAGACACGCAGAGAGTTCACCCAGTGAAGGGAAGGATCAAGGTGGGCTAGATTGACGAGAGTATGAAGGTACAAAGGAGATCTAGCTTAGGGAATATGGACGGTGTGGAAGAGTTTATATACGTATAGAGAAATGAAGATGACTAATCGGATGGAACACCATGGAACACGGTGGAATGGAATGAGTAATCCACAGTGATGAAGATGAGTCAGAAATGCTGCGGATTAGTAATGATTACAGATAAGCATGAGTCAGCGTGACTGCGGATGTGTCAGCATGAGTCATGATAACGAAGTGAGAATGAGTCGTGAAGGAAGTGATGACTAAGTAGATGGGTTAAGGGTATTATGTCATCACAGAAGAAAAGAAATGGCCTAAGCGTGGTTTGAACACAGAGACTCTGTAGTCCGTAGTGAAAACAAGCGAAAAAGGAAAAGGAAATAAACCAATCGTAACATTACCCCCATACTATGTCCAAGCTACCAGTGAAGGACTAGAAGTCTCCATAAGAGGGGCCCAGGGACCCAGTGACATTGGCGTATGCGGTGTCATCCCAGACATCATTATCGACGAGGGTATCATCAGCAGACGGGGAACGGCGTCGGCGAGGGGGAGGAACAGGGCGAATACGGTTGGACCGGCGCGAGCGATTAGAACGGGAGGACCTGGAGGACTGTGGCGAGGACTGAGGAGACGAAGCTGGAGAAGGAATGCCTGGAGGACGTCTCAAGGGACAACGACCTTGATTATGACCCGGACGCCAGCGTAGACAAGTTGGGCATTGATAGAACATGCAATTGTTGTGTCTATGTCCGAGATGGTGGCAATGAAAACAGGCTTCGTGGTAACGAGGGTGTGAGCTGATGAGGGGGGTTTGACCATGGTTACCAGTCCAGTGAGCCTCTGCGCGGTCCAGGGCGTTGATCTCGTCGGAGCCCAATGGAGATGATGACGCGGATGGAGTGTCTGGGGATGGGATTCGTTGTTGTCAGCTGAGTTCTAGGAGATAGCGGTCTAGGTCTTGTAAAAATTCGCCCATGCCTAGCTGGTATAGAGCCACAGATAGGGCGCCTCGGAGTTCATTCCGAATGGTGGAGAGGAGGGAACCAATAAAGCCGACATGGGCTTGGGCAGTGACGTGGGACGCAATAGGGGTGAGGCGTTCAGTCTGGAGATAGGCGCGGTAGAGTGCATAAAGTGGGGATCCCACGTCTAAGTACGCAGAGATGGAGGTGGCGAGGCGCGAGTTAGTGATGAATTGGTTCATAAGACGAATGTACTCCTCGTCAGGGAAGTCATCACGGAGGCGGTTGGCGTAAAGGGGAACGTCAACGGAAAGGATGGGCATGGGGAGTCGGGCAGATGGTGTGGTGGCGATGGAGACAGGGGGAAGGTCTTCGTGCTGGTCATGCCAGCGAGAGGGGGTCTCATTGTCCCAGCCGGTTTGAGCGGTAGTGGACATAGTATCTAAGGGTGAAGAAGAAGATATGGGTGAAGAAACAGAAGACGGAGTGGAAGAGGTAAATTCGATGGCCATAGTAAAAGACTAAGTTTAGGAAGATTTTGGACGACGTTGTGTTTTCTTTGGTGGAGAAGATGGGGGTGAGGAAGAAAGAGGAAAAGCAAGAGGATGAAGTTTTTTATAGTTCGTCAGTAAGGATTTGGCATGCTGCAACTCCGATTTGGCAATCCACGAATCTTCTTCGGCTGAGTACCCTTTCCATCGGATCAGGAACATACGGCAAGATGGGGTTCCGCGGTGGCGTAAGATCCGTTCGATTTCGTATTCTTCTTCTCCTTCTACAAGTTCCGAGGGTGGTGCAGGGAAGTTTTTCCCATGGACAGGGTTCTCGTGGTAAGGAGTAAGGAGGGAAGCGTGGAACATGTCGTGAATTTTCCACGTTTTGGGGAGGCGTAATTTGTATGTGATCGGCGATAGGACTTTCATGATGGTAAATGGGCCTTCTCGTTTCAGGGCAAATTTGTTATGAGTCATATTTCGATGTAGATTCCTGGCTTCAAGCCAAACTTTATCTCCGAGGGTAAAGGGGACGAAGCGCCTGTTGGATCTAGAGGCCATTACTTGTCAGGCGAGTTCGTGGGAAGCAAGAGCTTCGTCACGGGCAGCAGTGAGGTTCTTGAGACGGGTTTCAACGGCAGGGATGTTGGTTTCAGCGATAACGGAAGGAAGGGCACGAGGTTCGAAGCTGAGGATTAGGGAGAAAGGGGATCTATTAGTAACAGAATGAGGGCGGTGATTGTGTGCGAATTCAGCGTGGGAGATCAGGTCGGACCATGAGGTAGGATTACTCCCACAGAAGATCTGGAGGTATGTTTCCACTTCTTGGTTCACCCGTTCTGTCTCTCCATCAGATTGGGGGTGGTAGGCGGTGGATAGGGAAAGGTCATAGCCCAAAAGTCGTCCAAGTTCTCGAGCAAAGGAGGAAGCGAATTGTGGTCCGCGATCAGAGATAATCTTATCATAGAGTCCGAAACGTGTGTATACTTTGTGGAAAAAGAGGGATGCTATGCCCTCGGCGGTGATCGTCTTCTTAGTGGGGCAGAGAATTACCCCCTTACTAAGTCCATGGTTGACCAC
The DNA here is from genome assembly GCA_038090415.1 of Rossbeevera mucosa. Classification (NCBI taxonomy): domain Eukaryota; kingdom Fungi; phylum Basidiomycota; class Agaricomycetes; order Boletales; family Boletaceae; genus Rossbeevera; species Rossbeevera mucosa. The sequence goes on along the minus strand of JBBPMR010001258.1, from coordinate 4,150 downwards.
AACCAGGAGAGAGTCGAAACCTGAAGAGGTAGGAAGGTCGGTGATGAGGTCACAAGAGACCTGTTGGAATGGGCGGGTGCAGGCGGATTTGATAGGGAAGAGCAGAGGGACGGTGGGATGCGTATTCGCTTTATTTTGTTGGCACAAGGCACAACCTTTGACATATTTCTGAACATATTGGGCGAGGCCAGGCCACCAGAATTCAGTAGTGACAAGTTGGCGGATTTTCAGGTAACCTGGGTGACCAGCGGTGAGGTGATCATGACAACACTCCAGAATAGAGCAACGGAGGGACTCGACAGGGGGAATGTAGACACGGTCTTTGTATGTGAGGAAGCCAGAGATGAACTGCCAATCAGAAAGGCGAGACTGAAATGCAGGAGGTATCTTCCCATCCAATGCTTGAAGAGCTTGCAAAACGAGGGGATCGTCTTTCGAGGAGGAGGCAATGACTTCATTCAGCGAGGAGTCAATGAGGCAAACAAAGAGAGAGTCAGGGAGGAGGACTGTGTCGTCATTGTCAGAGACATCAGGGCAGAGATCGGAGCGGCGAGAGAGGGTGTCTGGACCAGCAAGGAGTTTACCCGCTACATGTACGATTTTGAGGTCAAAGTCCAAAAGGTCAAGAAGCCAGCGAGCTTGCCGACGGTTTAAGTGCTGTGCTTGGCGGAAATAGGTAAGGTTTTTATGGTCCGTGAAGACTTGGACCGGGAAAGGGGAGCCATGGAGGTAGTGTCTCCACGTTTTGAGGGCGCGGATAATGGCGAGGAGCTCCCGATCATAGATATCGTAGTTTCGTTCCGCAGGGGAGAATGTCTGGGACAAATAGGAGCAAGGGTGCCAATCACCGTTTGAATCGGTTTGAAGGAGGATGGCTCTGGTAGCGTACTTAGAGGCATCGGTGGCGATGGCAAAAGGAGCAGAGAGATTGGGAAGTCGTAGGACAGGTTTTGAGAGGAATAGTTGTTTTAAGGATTGAAATGATTGTTCGCAGGTAGGTGTCCACAACCAGGCAAGGTTCTTCTTAGTGAGGTCGAGGAGGGGGCAAGCGACAGTTGAGTAATCCGGAATGAACCGGCGGTAGAAGTTGGTGAAACCAAGGAAGAAGTGTACTTCCTTGACTTTGGTGGGTACCGGCCAAGAGGCAATTCCATCGAGTTTAACGGGGTCCATAGCGATCTGTCCGGGCTGGATGATCATGCCCAGGTATTCAACCTCTTTAGTGGCAAAATTACACTTAGAGAGGCGAAGACGCAGGTCGAGTTCTTGCATCCGTTGAAGGACGCGCTTGGTTCGTTTGGTATGAGTGGCGTCGTCGGGGGAGAAGATAAGGAGGTTGTCCATATAGATGATTAACCATCCTTCGGCGATCATGTCGCGGAAGGAATCATTCATGAACCTTTGAAATGTGGCGGGGGAATTACATAGTCCGAAGAACATGACAGTTGGTTCGTATAACCCCTTATGAGTAATAAAGGCGGCTTTCCACTGGTGGCCGTCTTTGATGCGGACGTTGTTGTACCCCCAGCGGACGTCGAACTTGGTGAAGACCTTGGCATCTTTGAGTTTGTCGACGAGGTCGGAGATGAGAGGGAGTGGGTAGGCGTCACGAATGGTGTGTTCGTTGACATAACGATAATCTTGGCATGGACGAAGTTTGCCATCCTTCTTTTTGATGAAGAAGAATGGAGAGGCTTGGGGGGAGTTTGAGAGTCAGATTTTTCCTGAACGAAGGTTTTCTTCGAGAAAATCATCAGTGGCTTTACGCTCGTCTGGAGATAAGGGATAGAGTTTTCCGATCTTTGGGATGAAGGATTCGTTGAGGTTGATCTCATGGTCGTAGGGACGTGAGGGAGGAACGTGATCGGTGGAATCTTTGGAAAAGACTGAAGCGTAGGCTTTGTATTCTTTGGGGAGGACAGGGGGTGGTTTGGCTTTTTCGGCAGCGGCAGCGAGTTCGGTGGAGGAGGTGATCTTTCTGCATAAAGGAGAACCGAGAGGGGTGAAATGACAAACTCCACGGATGACTCGGTTGATGGTTCTGTTCTCCTTAGCTTGAAGGATGTAGTCGTGAGGGTCACTGTAGTCCATATAGGATTGGAGACGATCCTGAGCATCAGGAGTGACATTCGTGTGTCACGGTGGTTTAAATGGGGTGAGGGAAGGGGGACGGAAACAAGAGTCATGTCGATGGGAGTCGGCAACATAGGTGGTGTATAAGTCTTTTGATTGGTCACAGGATTCATCGATGGAGAGCGTTTGAGCTTTCCAGTCGATGACGGGGTTTGTAGAGCGAAGCCAAGGGAGGCCAAGGATAAGATTTTCCTTGCCACAAGACATGACATGAAAGAGGACTCTCTGAGAGACTCCTTCGGTGTTTACGTAGAGGGTACAAGTATAGCGGATTTCGCCATTCTTGTTTGTGGACTGATTGATGTTTCGTACTAGGATAGGGACATCGAGTTTGGTGGTGGGGAATCGGTGCTTTCATACGAACATCCAGTCAATGCAGGAGATGTCTGCACCGCTGTCTACGAGAGCATGGGTGTCAACAACTTTCATGGTGTGCGAAGGTACCACAAGCTGCAGGGGAATACGCATGGATTTAGCAGATTGTGATACTAATACAGGGGCACACGTAGCACTAGGAGATCCTTGCGTTGATCGAGGTCTCCTTTTCAAAAATCCCATTTGGTAGCGGGGGTGAAGCGGACTCTTCCAACCATTTCTTCCTCATCGTCACTTTCTACTTCTTCCAACTTAGGTAGATCTTCTTCGACACGCTGGACTTTCTTCTTGGAAGGTTGGGACACGAAGTTAGGGCAAGCAGCATTGGTATGTCCGGGTTTTCGACAGCGGAAGCAGAGACCTTTCTCGATGCAACGTTTGCGTTCTTCCAGGGTAAGCTTTCCTACTTTGACGGCGTCTACATCCATGGCGTTAGGGTCATGAGTGGGGGTGGAGGAGGTGTGCTGGAAGGAAGTAACGTTTCTGAGGGGGTTGTGTGATCGAGAGATTACGAGATTCGTGGTGTCCCATTGGGACTGGTATTGAGTGGCACGTTTGTACCAGTCATCGATGGTGGTGGGGATAGTATCCATAGAGTAGATGCGGCGAGTGAGGGCAGGAGGGATTCCGGCTCCGAAGTACGAGATTAAGACGTTTGGGTCGACGATCTGGGCTTGTGCAACATTGTTGCGGAATGAGGCAATGTATTCGGTAAGGGAGGGTTCGAAAGATCCCCCCTTTTTCTTCTGAACCATCTGCTTGGTGGAGAGCCAGGCGATGGCATTGTTGACAGTGTCGTGGTGCTTGAAAGCAGCCTGGAAAAGTTTCATAAATTCCTTGAAGGTCCCGATGGTGACATCTCCGTTCACGTCGATGGAGTTTTGGCGATAAGTCTGGGCCCAGGTAGCGGCGGATCCCTTGGTCATAAAGGAGAGGGCGAAGGTGACTTTCTTCGCATCAGTGTTGTATACTTCTTTGTTAACTTCCAGATAGAAAGTAACCGAAGAGAGCCAAGGCATGGCTTTGGTATAAGAGCCATCGAAGTGTTCGGGAGGGGCGATGCGAAGTTTGGTGGGTTTGGACATGGGGGGTGGTGGTTGTTGGACGGGAGTGGGACTAAGAGGAGTGGGGTCGGGAGGTAGGGAGAGGGCGGTTCGTAAGTGGAGGGAAAGGGACAACGTTTGATCCTTGTTTTCGGGAGAAGGGATGAGGATATCAGGCTCCGAAGGATTTTCTTTGAGGCTGGAGTGGACTGAAGGTTCCGGTGAAGTTTCAACGGGGTATGGAGCGGAGGGCTGCCGCCTTAAGCGACGTGGGTCAGGGTTCCTAGGTGGTTGAGAAATGGTGGCGGTTCACAGCAATGGTGACCGTAGGAGAAGCTAGATCTTTTGTTACGCTTGGCCCAGATAGGGACGAGCGTAGCCTTTGTGAGACGAAGGTATACAAGGAGTGGTGGACGAAGGATACCGCCGTGGGGATGGCAGTCGCAGCTGTCGTTCTATCGAATGTAGAAATGACTGTGAGCACAATCAAGTGAAGTGTCACAAGTCTTAGCGTCCAGTCAAGTGTAGGACGAAGACACGCAGAGAGTTCACCCAGTGAAGGGAAGGATCAAGGTGGGCTAGATTGACGAGAGTATGAA
>JBBPMR010001257.1:0-10982 GCA_038090415.1 Rossbeevera mucosa | reverse complement strand
CACCCAAAGTTTTGGTTTCCCTGGTGGTAACAAAATCAGCGTTCGGGCGGGCGCAGGTCGCGAGGTGACGAATTGCACACATAGTTTTTCCGTGATACTATGTTGCCGCGCGCCCGTGTACATAGCATAATTGATGAAGACACAATATTAAGGCCAAGTTGTTCTTTGATCTTGGAAGTTGGAGTCCCTGATTCACATGTGGATCGTTCTAACTTCTGATAGCACCACCATTACAATGCTGCCAGCCTGTTCGACAAAGGCAAAGATTGGGATCCCCGTATGTACATACTAACCGAGTAGCTCATCTCGGTAATACAACAGCCATTGTCTGGACAACGAAATTAGTGTTAGAGTTCAAGCGCTCTGTTCCGTATTAGGTAGCTTACATAAGCCAGTACTTTTACTCGCTCGTCTCTGTACTGTACCTCAGTTGACTCTAACCATAGTCACTGAGGTAAGATACTCACTACCTACTATTGTTACTCATACTTACCCTACTGTAGTCTTGCTCATCTACATCCTTGCCCTTGTTCCTCACTCCAAGACCTTCTTCTCAAGGCTACACCTGTTCCTACCCAGACCAAGTGTAACAAAAGGTCAAGATTTATCTTTGAGTCTACTGTTGTTTGTAGTGCCCCACCATTTCATCTTTCAACTCCCTCAGACCAAGAAGAGGATCTCCTGCTCCCCTAGACCCCCCTCCTAGTTCTTCAATCCCCAGGTGACGCATTCGTGCCCCCTCTGCCTCTGATTCCAACCCAGAAACCCCACCAGTATCTCGAACCCCTTCTCCCAGCCCACCACCAGCACCCTCTCCAGCACCTTCACCACCACCAGCTATGTCCGCCATCATCAGACCCACTGAGCTCCAATTAGAAGCACCCAAGGCCTTCAATGGCTCCTCCACCAAAGCTCAGACCTTCATCAACACTGTCCAAATGTACCTTCTAGTCAATGAGACTGTGTACAATACTGAGGCAAAGAAAGTTGCCTATGCCCTCTCTTACATGAATGAAGGGTCAGCTCTTACCTGGGCATCCATCTTCAGAATCAATGCTCTCGAAACCCAACCCCCCTCACTCAGAACTATGGCTGAACTCGTCACCAAGTTCAAAACTGCTTTTGTTCATCTGGACACCAAGGCAGATGCTATTGCCTGGCTCTCATCGACCAGGATGACCAAGGATATCCCTCTCACCACCTATATCTTGGAATTCCAGAACCAAGTCACCCTTAGTGGTATTACCTCCAATGATGTTCTGATAGGATACTTTTCTACATGCCTCACTTCCTCCCTCATGCATCGCATCTACTCAATGGACACCCCCCCCACCACCATCTCAGTGTGGTACTCCAAGGCCATCCACTTCCAAACTCAGTGGAACTGAGCGGACAATGTTGCTGGCCACAACAAGAAAGCTTTTACCCTCTCCTACATCCCCTACCACAATGGCTCCTCTACCAGAATGGAGAAAGACCCCATTGCAATGGATGTCAATGCCATTCGCATTCCAAAGCTCACCCCCCAAGAGAAAAAGTAATGCATTGAACAGAAACTCTGCTTTAGATGTCGCAAGAGTGGCCACTCAGCCACCACCTGTTCCACCTTCCTCTTGACCAAACCCTTTGAAAAGAAAGTATGAAGAGCCAAAGAAACCTCCACCTTGTTCCTCTAGGAAATTGAGGATGAAGAAGAACCCTCTGTCTCCCAAGTATCTCTTTTGGGTTTTTAAAGCAGAGGCCCTTTCTGACGCAGGCCCTCCATATCCCAAATCAATGTACTTGTAGCCAATAGATGAATGAAATCCATGCATGTTCCCCTTCATCTTGTCATCCCTACTCGTGATCTTAAAGACGTCAACACCCTCACCCTCATTGACTCTGGAACAGATATCTCCTGTATCGATTGGCACTTTGTCAAAAAACACAACCTCCCCAAGGAATGCCTCCTCCAACCCATTCCAGTTCGAAATGTCAACCAATCTACCAACAAGAATGGTGACATAAAGTTCACCTGTTCCCTCTATATTCGCATCGCTGGTCTACTCCAACAGATCAAGTTCTACATCATGCATTGTGGCAAGGAGAACATCATTCTTGGACTACTCTGGCTTCAGAAAACCAACCCAGTGATCAATTGGACAAAGAAAACGGTCACCATCAGAACTTCATGCGACGAAGCAGATGAGCTCAATGCTCTCTAGAACCAAGATCACCTCAGACATGTTGCAAAGCTCTGCCCCCCACCCCCCACAGCCAAAGCCATCTGACATATTGACTCAGATCCTGTCCATGATGGACGACTCTTGACTACCTTGACAACTGGGCAGGTCATCACTTCCCCACCCAAGCCAGGACCCACTATCTGATCAACAGAGTGATCAAATGTGGACAATACTTTGCCCAGATACCTTCCACCATGGTTAGAGCTTTCACCACTGCAACAAAACTGGCCATCGATGCAGACAAGGCCAAACCAAAAGTCACCCTCCCACCAGAATACTCAGCCTACTCCTCTGTCTTCACTAAGGAGTCCACTGACCACCTCCCTCCATCTCAACCTTATGATCACAAGATCAATCTCAATGAAACATTTACCCCAAAGATAGGGAAAGCCTATTCCTTGACTCCTGAAGAACGCCAGGCAACAGAGGCCTTCATCAAGGAGAATATGAAGATAGGAAAGATCCGACCTTCCAACTCCCTCCAAGCATCCCCCTTCTTCTTCGTCAAAAAGAAGGATGGAGGATTCTGACCCTGCCAGGACTATTGATATATCAATGAACATACCACTTGTGATGCCTACCCCCTCCTCCTCATCTCTGACCTCATTAACAAGCTCAAAGGAGCCAATGTGTTTACCAAGTTCAATGTTCGATGGGGCTATAACAATGTCAGGATCAAGGATGGTCACCAATGGAAGGCAGCCTTCATTACCCACAAAGGTCTCTTTGAACCCACAGTGATGTTCTTTGGTCTCACCAACTCCCCTGCCACCTTCCAATGCTTCATGAACGACTCGTTCCATGACCTCATCACTGAAGGATGGCTAGTCATCTATATAAATGACCTCCTGATCTTTTCCCCAGACAAAACTGCCTATGAAGAATGCACCAAACAAGTCCTTCAACGGATGATGGAGTTGGACCTCCACCTCAAGCTCAAAAAGTGCAACTTCGCTGCCTTGGAAGTAGAATATCTAGAAATGATTGTCAAGCCTGGACATCTCACTATGGACCCTGTGAAACTGGCTGGCATTGCCAACTGGCCCACTCCTTCCAAGCTCAAGGACATTCGGTCCTTCCTAGGTTTTGCAAACTTCTATCATAATTTCATCCCAAACTACTTCAATGTTGCTTGCCCCTTCATCAACCTCACCAAGAAGACTCAACCCTGGGACTGGTCCCCCATTTGCCAGAAGGCCTTCAATTCCCTAAAAGCAGCATTTCTTTTGAAACCAATCCTCTCCCTCCCAGATCTATCCAAACTCTTCGCCATCGCCACTGATGCTTCCAAGCATGCAACTGGAGGAATCCTCCTTCAAACTGACACCAATGGCGACTGGAAACCCTGCTCTTATCTCTCCCAATCCTTTACTGCTGCTGAATGGAACTACAATATCTATAACAGGGAACTTCTTGCTGTTACGATTTATATGGACCCCCATCTCTTGTCTTTCTTCCCCTCTTCCTTTTGCCCTCTATGTCTCTTTCTCTATCACTGCTTTCATGTACACTTAGTTATCCACAGCTTCTTATGGTTTCTTATTGCGGATTACCTACTCATTCCACAGCTTTCTATAGCATTCCATGACACCACTTTTATTCAACCAATTATAGTCACTCTTATTGTTCTTTTCCTACTTATAAGCAACTCGACATCGCTCCTTCTTTTCTCTAACCTTGACCTCCTTGAGTATCCTCCTAGATATGTCTTGGAATATATCCTTTGCCTCCTTGAACCCTCTGTGTGACCTCGTCCTGCACTTGAAAGGACACTTCAACCTCTGAGCTTTTAACCCAGCTACATAGGTTGTCTTTGTCGCTCTCAGTACTCAGTCTTTGATTTCTTGACCCTCAAAGAACTTTGTTGTCTTGATCTCTTTGATCCTCAAGACTCTCTTAGTCTCCCTAGCCCTTAGTTGTCTTGATCGCTCAGCCATCAAGACCCCCTTGTCCTTGTTCTTCGCTCCAAGACCTTCTTCTCGAGGCTACACCTGTTCCTACCTGGATCAAGTGTAACAAAAGGTCAAGGTTCACTCTTCAAGCCTACCGTTGTTAGTATTGCCTCACCATTTCGTCCTTCAACCCCCTCAGACCTAGGAGAGGATCTCCTGCCCCCCCATACCCACCTCCTTCCTCTCCAATCCCCAAATGATGCATTCATGCCCATACTTCCTCAGATTCCAATCCAGGAACCCCACCAGAATCTTGAACTCCTTCACCAAGCCTCCCACCCTCTGCCATATCCACCAAACCCACAGAACTCCAACTAGGAGCACCCAAGGCCTTCAATGGCTCCTTCACTGAGGCCCAAACCTTTATCAACACAGTCCAGATGTACCTCCTGGTCAACGGAGCTGTCTACAACACTGAGGCAAAGAAAGTCGCCTATGCCCTCTTCTACATGACCGAAGGGTCAGCCCTTATCTGGGCATCCACCTTTAGGACTCAAGCCCTCAAGGCCCAACCCCCCTCCCTTGGAACTATGGCTGAACTTGTCACCAAGTTTAATACTGCTTTCGTTTACCTGGACACCAAGACAGATGCTATTGCCTGGCTCTCATCAACTAGGATGACCAAGAACTCTCTCCTCACCACCTACATCTCTAAGTTCCAAAACCGAGTTGCCCTCAGTGGTATCTCCTCTGATGACATCCTGATCAGATACTTCTCCACAGGACTTACCTCCTCCCTCATGTGTCGCATCTACTCAATGGACACATCCTCCACCAATATCTCAGCATGGTACTCTAAGGCCATTCATTTCCAAACTCAATGGAACCGAGCAGATAATGTTGCTAACTGCAACAAAAAAACCTCCACCCCCTCCTACATCCCTTACTATCATGGTTCCTCCACCAGAATGGAGAAAGACCCCAATGCAATGGATGTCGATGCCATTCACATTCCAAAGCTCACATTGCTGGCCTGCTTCAACAAGTCAAGTTCTATGTCATGCATTGTGGCAAAGAGAATGTCATCCTTGGACTACCCTGGCTCCAAAAAACCAACCCCACAATCGATTGGGCAAAGAAAACCGTCACCATTAAAACTTCTTGTGATGAAACAGATAAGCTCAATGCCCTCTATCAACAAGACCACCTTAGACATGTTGCAAATCTCTGCCCTTCCACCCCCCACAGCCAAAGCTATTCGACATATCGACTCAGATCCTGTCCATGATGGACAACTTTATGACTACTTTGACAACTGGGCAGGTCATCGCTTTCCCACCCAAGCCAGGATCCACTATCTGATCAATAGAGTGATCAAATGTGGGCAACACTTTGCCCAAATACCCTCCACCATGGTCAAAGCTTTCACCACTGCAACCAAACTAGCCATCGATGCAGACAAAGCCAAACCAAAAGTCACCCTTCCACCAGAGTACTCAGCCTATTCCTCTGTCTTCACCAAGGAATCTGCAGACCACCTCCCCCCATCTCAACCCTATGATCATGAGATCAACCTTGACAAAACCTTTGTCCCAAAAGTAGAGAAGGCCTATCCCTTGACTCCTGAAGAACACCAGGCAACAGAGGCTTTCATCAAAGAAAACCTCAAGACAGGGAAGATTTGTCCCTCCAACTCCCCCCAAGCCTCTTCCTTCTTCTTCATCAAAAATAAGGATGGAGGACTCCAACCTTGCCAGGACTACTGCTATGTGAATGAATATACCACTCGAGATGCCTACCCTCTCCCTCTCATCTCTGACCTCATCGATAAGCTTAAGGAAGCCAATGTCTTTACCAAGTTTGACATTCGATTGGGCTATAACAATGTCAGGATCAAAGATGGTCACCAGTGGAAGGCAGCCTTCAACACCCACAAAGGCCTTTTTGAACCCACAGTCATGTTCTTCGGTCTCACCAACTCCCCTGCCACCTTCCAATGCTTCATGAATGACTCGTTTTGTGGCTTCATTGCTAAGGGATGGTTAGTCATTTATATGGACAACCTCTTAATCTTCTTTCCAGACAAAGCCACCCATGAAGAACACACCAAATGAGTCCTTCAACACAGATGGAGTTGGACTTCCATCTCAAGCTCAAAAAGTGCAACTTCACTGCCTCAGAAGTAGAATACCTAGAGGTGATTGTCAAGCCTGGACACCTTGCTATGGACCCTGTGAAACTGGCTGGTATTGCTGATTGGCCCACTCCTTCTGAGATCAAAGACATTTGGTCCTTCCTAGGCTTTGCAAATTTCTATCATCATTTCATCCCAAACTACTCCAACATCGCTCACCCCTTTATTGACCTCACCAAGAAGACCCAACCCTGGGACTGGTCCCCCACTTGCCAGACTGCCTTCAACTCCCTGAAAGCAGCTTTCCTTTCAAAACTGATCCTCTCTCTCCCAGATCTTTCCAAACCCTTCACTATCACCACCGATGCTTCCAAGCATGCAACTGGAGGTATCCTCCTTCAAACTGACACCAATGGTGACTGGAAACCTTGTTCCTACCTCTCTCAGTCCATTACTGCAGCCAAGTGGAACTATGAAATCTACGACAGAGAACTCCTTGCTATCATTCGTGCCCTGAAGTCATGGCAACAATATCTCCATGGCTCTCCATTTCCCATTCAGGTCTTTACCGATCATAAAAACTTCACCTACTTCTGCCAACCTCAGAAGTTAAATTGTCAACAGGCTTGCTGGCTCTTGGACATTGCAGACATTGACCTTAAACTCATTCATGTCCCTGGCAAACTCCTGGCAGCCCCAGATGCCCTGTCTTGTCGACCTGACCTCATCCCTGACTGTGACACTAACAATGATAATGTCACCCTGCTCCCCCCCTCACTTTTCGTAAACCTCACTGACACTGCTTTCTCAGATAAGATTGCCCTGTCCTCCTCCTCTGACCCCCTTGTCCTGGACTCCCTTTGTGCTATTGAAGGTGACCTTCCCTCCAAATTCTGCTCTCAACTCTCAGACTGGCAATATGATGCTGGTATCCTTACCTACCAAGGTTGTGTCTATGTCTCCAATGACCTCCAGCTGCACCAATACATCATGGCTCACTTCCATGACCACCTTTCTGCTGGACACCCTGAATATCTCAAAACTCGCCAATTGGTTGCCTCTGAGTTCTGGTGGCCTGGCCTGGCCCACTTTGTCCGGAAATATGCTGAAGGATGCACTACTTGCCAGCAAAACAAGGTCAATACCCATTCCACTGCTCCTCCACTCAATTCCATCGTGTCTTCCTGCTCTTGCCCCTTCCAGCAAGTCTTCTGCGATCTAATCACAGATCTTTCCCTCTCTGACGGTTTTGATTCTCTATTGATCATGGTCGACCATGGTCTTACTAAGGGGGTAATTCTTTGCCCTATCATGAAAATGGTCACTGCAGAAGGGATAGCCAATCTTTTCTTTCACAAGATCTATACTTGGTTTGGTCTCTATGATAAAATCATCTCAGATTGTGGTCCTCAGTTTGCCTCAGCCTTTGCCAAGAAACTTGCAAAGCTCATTGAATACACCCTCTCCCTGTCCACTGCCTACCATCCTCAAACCGATGGTGAAACTGAGAGAGTTAACTAGGAGGTAGAGATGTTCCTCTGCATTTACTGCCATGACAGCCCCACCTGATGGGCAGAACATATCTCCCATGCTGAATTCACCCACAATCACCACCCTCATTCTGTCACAGGGAAGTTTCCATTCTTCCTTATGATGGGGTATGAACCCCACTCATTCCCATTGGTAATCTCTGAGTCCAACATCTCTGCAGTCGAAGCACGACTCCAGAAGCTCCCTGCCACTTGATATGAAGCCCTAGCTGTCCATGAACTGGCTCATCAAGTGATGAAGGCTTGATCCACCAAAGCCTTCAAACCATTCTCAAAAGAAGACAAAGTCTGGCTGGAAGCCAGGAACCTTTGATGCTCCTTAGCATCCCTAAAACTCGGCACAAAGCGAGAAGGACCCTTCACTATCACCAACATCCTATCCCCAATCACCTATAAACTCCACCTTCCCAAAACTTGGCACATCCATAATGTGTTCCATGCTTCCCTTCTATCTCTGTATCATGAAAACCTCATCTATGGCCCCAACTTCCCTTCACCCCCTCCAGACCTTGTAGAAGGTGAAGAAGAGTACAAGATTGAGAAGATTGTATGACACAAAGGGCCGCCACAGAAATGCCACTTTCTGATCCAATGGAAGGGTTACTTGGCCGAAGAAGACTCCTGGGTGCCTGACAAGGAACTCAAACATGCCAAAACAGTCTTGGATGCTTACAAGAAGGCCCACCCCTTTGTATTCTCCCCCAGCAACAAAACTTCCACTTGTCGCTAATACCCCTCGAAACTATGAACTTCCCCGCCTTTGGCTTCCCCTCCAACTCTCCTGTAGACCTCCCCTTCTTCACACACTGTCTTTCCTCCTTCTCTGAAGAAGACAATATTGACCTCATCAATTCCCAACTCCATGACCCTCACCTCACATCCACTCTAGACCTCCTTCTTGACACAGACTCACCTCTCCATCTTGTTAGACAAGCATTCATGCAAAACCTCCACCTTTCTATCACTGTAGATCACCTCTCTCACCTCTTTCTGAGGTCGGAGGACCCTCTTGTGTTGGCAACGACCAAACCTATACAGTTAAGGCACTAAGTTACCACCAATAATACTAAGACGAAGAGAGAGGGGACTATTTCAGGTCGGGGAATCAACCAGAACAGACTAAGGTGTCTGGCTGGTACTGACATTGTTATATACTACTATACATGCATTAGCCATGAGGCATACTTTAGGGCAGGTGCTCAGTAAGCAATGACGTAGTGTGAGATAAACTACTATATATGTACTAAGTGTTCATACAACTGTGAGAACCGTGGCCTAGAACTACAACATGAGGCTACCATGCCTTTAGCATGCGCTAGCCATGAGGTATGACATCATAGTGGTCTAGACTCGAGTCACATGACACAATAAGATATGATCCAGCGCTTGATCGATAAGATAAGATAGGTGTGCGCTTAGATAAGATAAGATAAGATAAGATAAATCGGCGCTAAAGCTAGGTTGCAAAAGAGGGTTTGTAACATTACCCCCCTACTAGGAGTGAGATTCCAGATCACAAGATTAAAACGCAGTGGAACCAGAGGTAAAGTTAATTACAGAAGTATTAAAAACACCCTGGAATAAGGCTCGAGACATGTTTAAACGGCGAGGTGCACTAGGATTTTTCTTGTGAAACAAGGCAATGGCATTTTTTCCATGTTTGGCAATAGAGGAAGCAGCTTCCCAAATGCGATCCGATTCATCATATCCTTTCCAATGGATCAAGTATTGGAAACTGCGACCAATAGGGCAAGAATCCACAATTTTACTAGTATTTTCTAAATCGGTTAGGCCTAGCTTGAGGTTCATCCATCGATTTAGGAATGATTTTCCCGCAATTCGACATATATGTCGAATCGCAGGAAATGGTCGAACCAAATTGAACGTCAACAACTCGCTCACGCCGCTCGACTCGCTGCTACCGGCCCACCGAACGACGAAATTTGAATATTTTGATTCGACCATTTCCCGCGATTGGACATATATGTCGAATCGCGGGAAATGGTCAAACCAAATAGAACGTCAACAACGAGCTCACGCCGCTCGACTCGCTGCTACCGGCCCACCGAACGACGATACCGACTTGCTGCTACCGGCCCACTGAACGACGATACCGACTCGGATTAATGCAAATCTTTTGATTCGACCATTTCCCGCGATTGGACATATATGTCGAATCGCGGGAAATGGTCAAACCAAATGGAACGTCAACAACGCGCTCACGCCGCTCGACTCGCTGCTACCGGCCACCGAACGACGATACCGACTTGGATTAATGCAAATTTTTTGATTCGACCATTTCCCGCGATTGGACATATATGTCGAATCGCGGGAAATGGTCAAACCAAATTGAACGTCAACAACGCGCTCACGCCGCTCAACTCGCTGCTACCGGCCCACCGAACGACGAAATTGAATCTTTTGATTCGACCATTTCCCGCGATTGGACATATATGTCCAATCGCGGGAAATGGTCAAACCAAATAGAACGTCAACAACGAGCTCACGCCGCTCGACTCGCTGCTACCGGCCCACCGAACGATGATACCGACTTGCTTGAAGACGACTCGACGCCAACCGCCGCTCATATGCGCGCATCACCCGCCGTTGACGATATCGAACCATTCCATACGTCCGCGCTCGTGGACATGGCGCATCCGCCCCTCTCTGCGTCCCCGCCGACTCCCGACACTGGGAATGACACAGCCGCTATACTCGACTACGACCTTACTGAGGATCGACTCGACTGGGGCGATGAATACGACAACGATGGGGAGTACTAGTCATACAACGACGAGGGGGAGTACCTATCATATGACAACGAGGGGGAGTACCTATCATACGACGACGAGGGGGAGTACCTATCGTATGACGCCGCCGCATTCGGACCGGACGTCATCATGACAGACGAGAACGGCGCAGGCCCATCCAGCTCGAAACTGGTTGACGACAACATTGTCGATCAATACTTTTACTTCGACTCGGCCATGGAGCCCATGGGGTATGTCCCTACTCACACTACCACTAGTCCTACTGATGATAATCTTTCTCAGAATGTAAAGGACTACGTAGCTACATCATGTGAAGTAGATAGACAATGCAAAAATATATTTATTGCAAAACCAATTGACATCAGCAAATCCCAAAAGAGCTGTGCAGTGCTGCACAGCGTGTCACAGCG
>JBBPMR010001256.1:0-10985 GCA_038090415.1 Rossbeevera mucosa | reverse complement strand
AGTACGCCAGATTTCCGATGTCGACGTACGGTCCCATTGTCTTGTGTGTTCACAATAAAGTTTCCCGCGCCTTCATTGAAACCCGGCGGCACTTGGATCAAGTTATATACTTTGTCAAACATGACGCTAACTTCTGAAAAGTCGTATGGGCCCTGGCGACGACAAAATCCATCAGGATACTTGTGCGAGTCGAAGAAACTTCGTGCGTCGTCGATCGTGACATTGAGTGTCGTATTCACCGTCTGATTGCTCACGAAGAAGGCAAGGGGAAAGGTCGTTTCGGCATAGGCTGTCAAGTAGCGAGGGGTGTCGAATGAAAACGTCGGGTTGCGTGCAATCGAGTCGTTGATCCGCTGGGCCTTTTGCAGGGAGACAGACTCGACTGTGAGAAGACCATTTCCGACGAGGTTGGCAGCGTCAACAAGCTGAACAATGCATAAGGTATGTATACACAGGAAGTCACTCGCCCTCGTACCTGGTCAAACAAGGTCTCATTGAAATCGAAATTATTCCCAAAATAAAAGTCTCCCCGCGTCGTGCTAGCATCACCTAATTTATAGCGATGTTTAGCACCAACAACACAGATTGTCCTGGAAGAAGTGTACAAAGCTCACCTTCAAAGTTACCATGAATGTTTAGTCCTGGAGTGAGCTCATCGTCTGCGGTCGTATTTGCACCAATGCTCATCAAGTTCGTTAAATGGTTTCCGTCCACGATAAAAGCCTATTCCGATATTCTGTTAGCGGGATAAACAAGGGCATCTCTTGATATGTACCGTACCCCATATGTAACGAACGAGGCCAAACCCCAGCCCATGTTAAATCCTATAGGTTTTAAATTACGCTGTCAGCTAGCATCTTTATAACATGCTAACCTTCCTGAACCGCGTTGATGATCTCAGCCGGAGTGGCCACACCAGAATGATTAATGTACTTCGTATAGGTGAGTGAATAAGTCGACTGTGATTCTATATCACTTACTCCATGAGATGCTAGCGTATTCAGTCCCGGGCAGGGACCACGAATATCGCCGGGCTGGTCAGGTATGAACGGATGGTCCGCATCATAAACCAATTTTGCAGACGTGTCGTTAATGGGAAGTGGAAGTGGCTGTGCACCGGGCGTACTGGAAAAGGTCCTTGCCACGGCCCGGACCTCTTCGCTTGACAGACCTGCCAGGGAACGGTGCTCTGGGAAGTTGACTAGGTGAGGGAATCCTAGTGCAAAAGGGATAGGCCCAGCAAGTATCGCGAGTCTCTGCAACTTCATTGTTTAGAACGAAGACGGATCAGACAGGAAATTTTGATGAAGGCGATTGACTGATTATCAATGATCCTATATACTCAAAGGGCTCGGGGATCCGTGGCCGTACCTGGATATGTTTGTTTGGAACGGTGAGCGCTACCAGTAACTTCTGATCACTTCTTCTTTGTAAGGCTGAGACCGTTAAGGAAAGAATTTGCAGTGCAGCTGCGGCCGTTGGAGGGCTATTCGGTAGCCATTCTAACACCCATGCAAGATTGTCGGATTGACTGGATTACTCACGTTGCCCTCCCTGCAATGGCAATGAGCTCAAAAAATCGAGTCAGAAGAAAACCTCAGAAAACTAAAATCAGTAGTGGCTACCCCGGGGCTATGTCAATAGTATTGATGTTGCTAATCGGCTCGGGAAAAGTCTTGGTCCGTCGGAGCCACGACCACAGCAACATTAGACCGCCATGGATCAGAAAGGGATTGTAGAACGATGACTAGAGGATGGAAGGCTACATAATACCTGGACATCCTTAGGGCCTAGTACACAGCCACGTAAGAAAGACTCGACTATACTAGTGGACAGTGTCTAGCTTTCTACACGACGATCAAATCCTTGGCTAAGGATAATATTGGATAACAGAATACCATTGATTACACTGGTGATTGATTCGGAAACACTCGCCGGGTCCCGGCGGGACTTCAAAGCTTTTTCATCATCTTATGAGTTTTGAGTCGTTCTGTGACGTCTCGGCCCTCGTCTTTGGAAGTGAGGAGTTCCAGTAGTAGCTTTGAAGCCTTACGAACTTGATGGATGGTGGCGAAATACATACATAGAACATGCCGTCATCCGCGTGACCGTGAGCTTCCACCTCGGACCTCGGAGGTCTCCTTTAAGACTGACCCTCATGTTGTCCAAACGATCTTGATGTGACGATGCATGAAGGGAAGAACGCTCAGCATTTTTTCCATACAGGGACTGATAACCCAAATCTAATTTACTGCAACAACATTCATTGTTATTCAGCTGGCGGGGAAGGTGTAAAGCAGTCTGGGAGTTGAGACTCGGACACCTAAGAATGAAGTGAGCGGAGCACCGTGCGGCTACGTGGTATTTAGGAGTCATATGGGCATCGCACTGAGAGTTCTACTACATCATCGCGAAGATGATCCGGGAGCCACTGGCAGCCACTACCTACGAAACTACTATCCATTGGGAACCCACAGAAGGTTTCTCAACCATCTTCTCCTTGCAGATCGGGATCTCAATGTATACAAAGGCACTGCACGATCTACATTTTATTTAAGCTGTAAGTATTCACTCCAAAAACAGAGGAATAGATAGGTCTTTATCTTTACGGGAAGCGACGCCTTACGAAACATGGAAGACGATGTCTATTAATATTATCGATGGATGTCGAGACTACAGTGAGAATTATCGATAGCCGGGTTCGATCAGAAGGAGTTGAACCGAACAGTGCTTGCAACTCTCCGAACCGCTATACAGAATCCAAGGAGTATGTACGGAGGACGGCGCTCCGAGCATTTCAAAAATTGGGATCCGACACCGATCTCGAAATTCCTGATCATGAACCAACAGTACACGGCAGCCCATCAAGCTGGCATCACCGACGAACTTCTCGCATGCACAGATTACCCGGTACCCGGTACCCGAGAGTGTAATAATAGAACCATCGATCCGGTCATAGAGATGGCATTCTAGATCTGCGAGGTTCACGAGGATAAATGGAGCTGGGACCCGTCAACCACGATGCCAACCTCGATAAACTCGAGTGCGCCTCGGACACAATAAGAAGTCTATCGGGATGCGTCAGAAGAAGAGATAAAAAAAGCACGATATTTATAGCAGCGTACCGTGCATATGCCGTCAACTGTTTCGAGCGGCGTGAATGGGGAGGAAGAAGATAGAGTTTCGTGCGGATATATCCAAGTCGCTACTAAATTCTCATTCACTCAGCCAATTTTGTTGAAAAGCGTCAACTGTTTACCAACAGGCGTTTCTCTAATCGATAATCTGACGTACAGCGGTTCAGTCTTCTTTCAGAAGACGAAATGTCAACAGAGGCCATCAAGTAATCTCTCAGCGCGAACGTGATCGCCCCAAAATATCGCATATCGATAATCCAACTATTGGATCATTAGCAGTGAAACAGACTCGGCGATAAACAAACTATCGTTATCTCCACCGAGGTTAGGGGCATTCAAGATGAGCCTATTAGTAGGTGGTCGTCTCCGCGCGTTATCAGAGGGTCGACTAATCGGTGGCGGCGATCAATCAACGTTTATTTGGCATATAACAGGGGTTACTGAGTCCTAGGTTTGTTGACTGATCCGCCTGCAGCCGTATTTAGACCCGGTAGTCGTCAATTTGGTTGAGGCATCTATAAGCCAAAACACCATACGTCAGCTATCTGGCAGCCTGAAGGACCATAAGTACCCAAATCTCTAAAGTGAGGAGCATACCAAAGCGAATGGTCCGTGTCGAAACTTGACGGAGCCAGAGCATCTTGATGCTATCCTCTACAGCCGCATTATTTGGAAGGTAATGTGGTTTCAGGAAGGTTGGTAGACCGAGATTTTTATCATGTGACACCAGTGCACTCAAGGCTTGGAACGGGAGCCACGCAGTTATACCAACGAACCTCTTCGTAAGTTCAGCCAACAATGCTTTTTTCAAAGCAGGCCCAGGAGATGCTAAGAGGTTGAATAGGTAATGGTATGGTTATAAGCAACGTCACAAGATACTGCACCTGAACACGAGAGGTATGAAGGACGAACCTGGTTAAAGCAAGAAACTTGAGGTATATACTCCCAATTATGTACCACCAAGAAAAATCCGAAACAGCTTACGGAGTTAGTTCAGTTTAATGTCCCACGCCGCAGAGAGCTTCCGGCAGGGGTACAGTAGCCGTATCTGAATTGAATATTCGAAGCGCGTCAACATTCATGACTGCTGGCAAGGAACAGACCAAGGATGTCGTATCCATCTCGTCAAGTCTGACGGAGAACCTGAGCTGCCCTGCTCACAGCCATTATTCGGTAACGAAACAACTAGTCAAATCTGCCGCAAACATCAATAGTCATACAGCATTAGTGCGAACATGTCCAAAAATATTTCTCGCTGACCCTGAGTTTACTGCGGTTTCCTGACTGTACACTAATATGTGTACGGTTACTAGCCTGGAGACTTGCGATGTGATTGGTTTTGTTTTATTTACAATGCGGCCGAGAAGGGCGTCAAACTTACAGCGGATGCCGAACGCCGGGCTCGGAGAACCGAACTCGCCGTCGAGCACAACTGCAACCCGATGGCTCGCCATCCACCAGGGACCGGATCAAGATGCACTGATTGGTTGCTGGAGTCGGATAGACTGGGATGGGAGCGGCCGCGACCCGTGGAAGGGGGCAGGTGGGTGTTCTAGACTACGCCGTGACCACCACTCGGGCTGTGTGTGCTCTGTGAGTCACCGCCCGCTACATACAATTTTGGTGCTGCGGTTGTCCAAGACTGGAGTCCGTTTTTCTGTACGGCCGCAAAGCCCGGCTATCAGATAGTGACTGTAGCGTTCTGAATGCATAATTTGTTTTCCATCCGGAATGATTTGGCCGACAAGAAATTTGAGGGACGTTAGTGCCGCCAACATTGATGGCCGAAATTCAGGGCGAGATTTCATATGGATTTTAATTCCGGTAGACTTAGGGGGTGGAATATACTGGTACAAACAAAAGTATTAGGATAGATGCTACCGACGGAGCGACATTCATTTATGCTTTTGTAGATACTTTTCTGGAAAGACTCCTCAAGCGCTCTGCGTTTATCTTTCTGCGTGCGATATCGTTTTCCACAGTTTGGTTGCTTCTCATGATGCCTGCATTGGCCTTGGGCGCGACGGTGTAGTTGCCGAGATCCCTCTGGGGAATCATGACGGCGTTCTTTCGAATGCGATTTTTCTCGCCTTCTTTTGCTCGGGCGAGAATGGCATTGAGACGGTCGTTCGCACGGTCTGCAGTATCTTCCTGTGCGGTGGGAATGACACGGTCGCGATAAGACGCGCTACGCTTGATAATGGGACGAGACCAGGTGGAGACGAGATCGTTTGCGATGCGCTGTATTTCTGGGTTGACACGTTTGCACTTTGTGTAAAATAGAATGATGCGACCAAGACCGGATTCCTTGAGAACGGCGCTGTCGATGAACTCCATCTTTTTGAGGATGGGGAAAAAGTCACGCTGTATGTTGAGAGCGGGGAGGGAGCGGTCAGGGAGGGGTTCAAGCCATCTGCGGACCCCTTCGAGAAGGTTGTTGTCCATGATGGACTGTGAGAGAGATTGCCTGTGTGGAAAGCGGTTAGGGTGGATTGAATGAGAGGGGCGGGGGAGAGTGCGGCGTACTTGCGGAGAACGTCCATGACCTGGGGAAGGAGCCTGAGCTTGTTTGTGGCTGGTTGCTTCTCGCGGTTTGCTTGCTCGTCGTCAGCTGCTGCGCCGAGCATAGCTTCACGAAGACGGGAGACCTCCTCGTCAGCAAAGCGATCGAGGGCCTCGTCGTCGTCCTTTCTGCGTTTCTTTGGACGGGAACCCTTTTTAGGTTTAAGAATGGCGTCAAACTGCATGTCGAGACGAAGTTTGTTCGCTGCGGAGGGTCTAGGCAGCGAGAAAGGAAGAGGAGGGGAGAACGAACCTTTCTCCGGAGGGAGATGGTTCAGGTCCTCCTCGGTGAGCTGTTTGCGCTTGCGCTTCTTGCGTGCCTTGCGGGCATCTGCATCGTCCGTGCGGCGCTTGACCTTGCGCTTTGGCTTGGACTGTTCGTTCTCGTACGCATCGCTAGATTCGCCGGACGAGGGGGAGACGTTGCGCTCTACGGGGGCTGGCTTTGGACGCTGGCGGTGCTGGGGGACGTCTGTGGGAGGGTGAGGGAGGGAGGGAAAGCAGGGTGTAGAGACGCACCTTCCTCCTCGGAAGAGAGCTCTGAGCCGTCACCGAAGATGTCTCGGGCGAGAGTGTGTGACTGCTATTAGGAATGAGTTAAGTACCCAAACATGATTAGTAGGATTGACAGACCATGAGAGTGTAGAGAAAAGAGAGAGAACACCAAACAAGGGTAAATGAGATGACCCCATCATTAAGAGGAGAGAGTGAGTAGGATGTTTCCCTTCCTCAGCATGGATCCCTACTCGGCGGACAGCGTCCCCTCTCTCTCCCACTCCGACGCTTCAGCCTCCTCCTCCTCCTTCGACGACAGACCTCTTCCCCCCCTTCCCCTCGACCACACCCACAAAAGGCCGGACCCCGTCCTCAGCAAACCGCCAAAGACTGCTGCACCCCTCGTAAAGTCAAGGGCATGGCGGCACATGCACAGGAGTGCCGTCCTTGCCCTTCGCCATCCCCGCATCCTCACCAAGCTCTTACATTTCGTCATATGGGACGATCTCCGTGCCCTATTTGCGACCTGCGCGGGCATCAGGCATCTCTGGGACTCTCCCGAGATTAGGGACGTCGTTCTTTCCCACTACCTCCTCGGTTACCGCACCGCTCTAAGCCAATCCGATCCCGCCGCACTACAAGCCGTCGATGTCACTCTTCACGACCTCCATCTTCTACGTTCGTCATTTTTTGCTCTTCCCCGCGCTCGTTGATCATCCAAATGTCCAGTACTCTCCCAACGCGTTCCCCTTCACCAATACCCTATGCTTGCTCTCGCCAGCCTCTCCAAGCCATACAACCCCCAATCATCTCCTAGCAACGCTGCCACCGCAGCAACAACCGCTCGGCTTGCTATCTTCGCCAGTGCCCACTCCCGTTTCGTCCTCTTATTGCAGTCCCTCGTTCATAGCTCTCCACTCCCTATACCCCCCGACTATGACCTCTCTCGCCCGTCCTCTCGCTTTCCTTCTCCTTCCATAACCGGCTCTCCGCCTCGTGCCCTCCGTGAGCTCACTTTCCCAGCACCGCTCTCGTATCTATCCGAGGCTTCCGATGCCCTCGCTTCCGATACCAGTAGTTCCGTCACTCACCATTCCTCTCGTGCCCTACGTTCCCGCACAAACTCAAACAACCCTTTATTCCGGGCCGATACCGCTGCACAACCGCAACCCAGACCACGCAAGAGGAAACTTTCCATCTTTGGCTCTTCTCGCCCCCCACCACCCCCCACGGAACCCCGCTCACTCAAATATTATGAGGCTGCCTGGAGGCGCTCTGCCATTGTCCGACATCAACCCCCTATCCCTCCCTTTGCCGACTCTCGGCCCACTTCCCGTTCCGAGGAGGATTTTTCCCGTCCTTTTGCCAGGACACACAAACGCACTTCCTCTGCCGAGATGTCCTCCGCCTCCTCGGCAAGCGGTGGCTCATCTCCCACACCCCACTCCCTCCGAAAAGCTCCACCCGACACCCGAATGCCCAGTTCTCCCCACGATCTTTCATACGCTCTCTCCCGGACTCGTGCTCCAGTCCTCCGCGTCTTCGTTCCTTGCAATTCCCTCTCTCCCGATGCCATAGCCGCTTGTGAAACACAACTTTACGCTGGAGGGATCTGGCAGTACCTCTCCACCGGTGATGTCGTCTGTAATTTTGGCTACGTCCCTTCCACCCCAGACAGCACTCAATCTCACCTTGACTTGCCTCCCGAGGAACGCTTTACATCTCGGAACACATGGCTACTCTTTGATGGCAATTCCCTTACTCCTTTTGCTCCTCCAGCCCCACCATTGCTCCCGGATCCTCTCAGCCTCCCTTCCCCCTTTTACTACGTCCACCTCTTGCCTTTTAACACGAATCCTACCTTTACATTTGCTCCCCCAGGTGGCGGGGACGTCCCTGAAACGACCCTGATAAATACGTTGACTCGCATTCCCAGCCCTCACTCACCCGGTGGTTGGGTAATGGTCAAAAAGTATATGTGGATAGCGCGCGCACGCGTCGGGATGGGTTTCACGGACATCGACGATGGGCTTGGCGAGGGTTGGCGAGGCGAGTGGGTCCTCGAGGCAGATGGGACACAGGAAGGCAGGCAAACTCTAATAGATTGCATCTCTGGGCTCGCAGGTGAGCTGTTTGTGTGGGAGCTTGTGCGAGAGAAGAGTGGTGGGGGGCGTATCTGGCTTCGGTAGGTGGCCTTCTTCTTCTCTCGTTATCTGCTCACATACATTTCCGATCATAGTCTTGTTAAACCTGCTGTATCACCCAAGGACAATTCTATCAACATTCAAGCGATACGCTCTTACTTATCATAGGACTATTTACACTTAGATGGTATACATTTTCACATTTGATTGCAATACCTGACACTCTGTTGCTCTACGCGCATTTCACTTGTATATTTGATTCATTCACACTGACGGTTTTACATTCATTTTATTGCTTAATGCTCTTGCAGACCATCTTTTCTCATTTTTGTATCAAGAACAACGGACTCAGCGTCTGGTAAATAAACAAAAGTAATGGTGCGTGTGGGCGTGCAACTTTTAGGCGGGAATCAGGTAAGCTTGCCGACGCTATTGTCCACGAACTGCGCCACGTCAAATCCTCTCTTACTAGGAGCCGTGATCGCGCCTGCCTTCTGGAGGACGCTAAGGAGTCAGGTGAGAATTCCGTCAGTGCTTCCACCGCTATTACTGCGACCGCAGTTCTAATTACTCACGCCAGTGTGTCAGAGATGACATGAGCCGGGATGCTCGCGCAGTCGTTTGGGTACTCAACAGCCTGTAGCCATGCCTACACCGAAAGACAAGATCGATCAGATCAGTCCTCAAACCCAACCGCCAAAAAGCCCCACGGTGACGGCGAGCGACCACGCTGGATCTACATACCTTGACGTCTTCCTTCGGATACCCAAACGTGTCCTGGATAAACTCCACGCTTGGACCCGCACGTTGCTCGGGCGAAGCGAACTTCCGTACGTGGGCAGAGAGTCCGTCTAGGAATGCGATCACGTCGGATCGTCCTGCGCGCGTGGGATGCGCTGCGATTAACCACGAAGGCCACGGGGTAGGCACCTCGCCAATCTGATTATAATAGAACAGATTTGGTCCGTTCGTACACACGCAGCACGTATGACGATCATGCGCACGCCGCGATAGGGGGCAAGAAGGGGGGAGGAGCAAGGTTCCGTACATCAGTTCACACCATGCCAATCAGAGAATTTGAACATCGTCGAGTCACGTACGAAACGACATTCGCCCGCATCCGCAAAGGGTTTGGTGGTGAACCATTCCCACATGAAGGCGCTCGTCGATCCGTCCTTTACCGAATCGATAAGGCCACGGATGTCATTATTGACTGCACGAGGGGGTCATGTGTGCGCAGCAAGTGACGTGATTGTGGATATATTTACTTTGAAATTGGAGTTGTTCGGTTGACCAGCCTTGCTGCAACGCCATGACGTACGCCATTGTTTGGCTGCCGCTGATTGGAGTGTGATTCCCCCATCAGGAAGCCCGCCAAAGGAAAAAAAAGGGGTGGGGGCCGATTCGTACCTGCCACTCCTGGATATTCCCAACGTCGTGCCTCGAAGATCAGATATCTGCCTGTATGTGGAATCGAGTCCTGTGATCACAGCCCTGGTGGCGGCACCTCCGTCAGCCTCTCCTTGGACCCTTGGAAAATCTGAGGAAAGCACGTGCCATCTCAGGGGGGAGGTAACGTAACTCCCAACCAATTTATAGGCTTCGGACCCCTTTGCGATCCCTGCTATCAAGGGGTCCGTGAGGGCGCTATCACCGCGTCAGGGTCAGGTGACACTGCCATGGATGGGCTAGCGATCGTGAGCGTACATTGCGACATCGATTTCGTCGTTTGTCAAGCGGGAGATCAGCTGGCCCGTCCCACCTGAGACCGTGGTCGTCTATTGCAGCAACAGAAAAACAAAGACCTACTGGGACACTCTACCAACGTGAATGTCTGATCCTGATCGGCGGCTGCGAACTGGAGCAAGGGGGAGCAAAAGTGCTCGCGGACTGTGTGTACTGGCGTTAGTGCCAACACTCGAGCTCTTCACTGAAACCAGATCACCATATCCTATCCTCAGAGGCATCGTTCGATGTGGTGTGAACGAAGGAAACCTCGTAGAAGTTCGCGCTTGATCTCGGGAGCCGGTGGTTGTGAAACCAGAAATACTTTCTTAGTTCACTGGTCAGACTTGGTAATAGCTTGGCACTCCTTCCTGCTATGACAGTCTATAGTCTAGTTCATCCAACACAATAATATTTCTGACTTCACGATGGTGGATATGGAATGAAATCCAATGGATTAACTTACTCTTACTCTATCTTAATAATACTTATTTTTCTTCCTAGTCAAATGACGAATGTTGCAAAGTTGTGATCAAAGTTGTGCCATAGCCTTATAGTCTGTTGTATGCATACAACCATTTGAATCACACTAGAAATTGTCTAATGACGTGAGGGTGCCATTGTCTGTGGCACGTTGTCGAGTTGTGGAGTGGGGGAACGTGCATCTAAATGCTGTCGTCGTTAAGGATGTGTGCTAGCATTATTGCGGATGAGGGGGAGGATGTGTGTGCGCTGTCGTCATTGCGGACGAGCTCGAGTGAAAGTTGAATAGAGACCCGACTCCGGGTCCTTGTGATTTCTTGTCACTTTGATGCCCTTATATTGCCCTCAATGTCACCAGACTGCCCAACTTTGTCTCCAGTGCTCGCTTGTCATGTCTCAGAGACAAATGATGGCTTCTCTCGTAGCTGTCGGATTCGCC
>JBBPMR010001255.1:0-10988 GCA_038090415.1 Rossbeevera mucosa | reverse complement strand
ACTGTTTTCTTGAGATCCGCCATATCATTCTCTAGTAGAAATGAATATCAGCATAGAGGAGGCATTAAGATGAGCATACTTTGACGTGTGTCAATGTCACGGAGATCCTTGATCATGGCTTGCATATGCAGGATTTCAGCTCTCAAGGCTCGCTCCCGGAGCAACTAATAACAAATTTAGAGGAAGTACGAGCAGGGTAAGCAAACTCACATGTTGAGGAAGGATGTCACAAAGATTCCGTAGCGTGATTCTGTTTCCCCCACCGGTCACGATGTCATAGTTTGGTGAGATGGCCATGGTACTGATTTGGTGGGAGTAGTGGATGATGGAACCAATTTGTTGATGTGTCTCGGTGTCCCAGAGTGAGAGCGATGAATTTGCAGAGGCTGCGATGATTGAGTCATTGCAAATCAATGTGATGCACCCTGGTCTGTCGTCGCTATGAATGCGCCATTTCGCGAGCGTCGTCTTGGTGGACGTGTCGAGACAGTGGATGTTGCCATCTTCGGACAAGGCAAAGAGGCGGTCGGATTCACTTGTCCAAGCGAGGGATCCGTTGAGGAATGAGCCGACCTGAATTGGAAAGTCTGTGAGGAGGCTGCCATCGCTGCTGTCGTAGACCCGGACAGACTCGCAGTCGTCGGTGGCAGTGGCGATGAATCGCATGTCAGGAGAGAACTTGACCGCGACCACATAAAAATCGTGTTTGAACGGACCAAGGAGTCGCTCGCCAGTGAACGACCAGACATTGAGCATATAGTCTCTTCCTCCAGTCGCAATTTTCGTTCCATCCGCTGAGATGTCCAAAGCATACACTGGACTTCTGTGCGCTTGAAACTCGTTCACCTTTTCGTGGCTTTTTGCATCCCAGACGGTCACTCGACCATTGTATGTCCCACAGACGATCCACTTGCCGTCTCGTGTGACTGCCAGGTCAATAATGTAACTCCCACCGTCCATTGGCTTCCCCACTTCCTCGCCATCCTTCACTCGCCACTGTCGGATTGTCCCATCCTCTCCCCCACTCACGACATGCTCCCCATCAGCAAGAAAAGCGACCGAATATATAAGATCTTTAGAATCGATTTTGATCGGATTCGTGACATTCGAGGTGGTGTTATTCTCTATTTTGTTGCTCAACGATGCTTGCTGATTACCGTCCAAGGGAATTGGGCTGTCCTCCCTCATCTCTGTTTCCCTCGTCAGCGCAGCCCAATAATGGCCCCGCCTGCGCACTCACCATTCTTTTTCTTCTTTGAGCGGAACATACTGTTAGTGGGTCAGGTGTACAGAGAAGGTGTGGGTGTTCAGTGGGATACACGTGCATCATCTCATCCAATCTCACGCACTTACCCTGTCCCTGGGCGCTTGCCTTCATACCATGGAATTGAGCCTAGGTTGGTTTCTCACATGTGAGTCGTTTCAAGTTAGCCATATAAAGTGATTCCTACTTTTCTCGTGGAACTCACCCTACGTCAACCAACTTCCACTGGCTCACTCAAGAAACAATTCTGCTCGTTCCTTAATTAACCCCATCGGCCAGCCACGCAGAAAGGTTGTACCACTTACTTCCTTCGCCATCGTCATGTAATCCCACGTTTCGACGAAGACGGAGATGTCTCTGAATGTACACCACCACGTCTGTGCATTGATTAATATGATCCTACCCGTTTCAGGTGCTTAGTATTGACGGTGATCTGTGTCTCCAGTACAACATCCTGATGGATAGGTGTGCACGGATATCTAACCTTACGTCAAATGAATCGAGGCTGACTCGTTGATATCTTATACAGTCCCGATCTATTCTTCCGCTGGCCGTCTCCTTCATGCAAGTCTTTCCTATTTCATGCTTGCGCTGTTCGCCCTCCAGTCGAACTCATCAAACCATCTTCGACGATTCTGCCGCGTGTTCGATGACGAGTGCGTTGTGCTGGTCGACTGCATTTGTAGGCGACTTCAAACAAGTCGTTTAGAAAATCTTTGCCCTACGAGTCCTGAATGCACTCCGTGAGATTCGCGGAGAAGGGAACACATAGCCATCATGGCTGCCAAGATATCGCTATGATTTCATGCCTTGCTGTAAACCAGAGCAGACCGTTGTCCCAAAAGTAAGTGTTTTCCCGACGCAGTTTATCAGTTATCGCTTATCCTATTATGTATATCCACAGTAGTGCCGGTCAGATTCGATAACATATGTTCCAGAGAAGCCAAGTATGCCGCACAGTCGGTGAATCCCTCCCTCTAATGGGATCATAAGATTGATATCGTTCGTTTTTCGGGGTCTTTGTCGAGGCCGCATTACATTGTTGTTTGTTCGTTCATATTAATTCCTACCCGATGTTATGCTCTACCACCGAGTCGTTTGGAGCCTCTTCTCAGTTGTGCATCGGAGCATCCCCGGTACTGGTTTGTCGTCGAGTCGCAGGCCAAGCTTGATGAGCCTCCTGGTCCCCCAGGTATTCTGGAGGCCGATCGACGACGCCCTGCGTTCACTCCACTAACCAAGTCACTTGCCGACGAGTGTCGGTCGAGAACTCTATACCTACTGAGGCACACACCATAACGAGAACTGCCTGTGAGAGGTCAGGCAAGGTAGCTCACCCGGTCGTACGCATCCCTCTAGCAAAGTCCATTCGTGGAGTACTGGGACTGGGGGGTGGTGCCGCTCGTGATCTGGGATGTGGGGACGAGGGTTTGGTTGGAGGAGCAGGTCAATGAGTTTGAGTTGGTTTAATACATCTGGTGGATGAGCGGAAAACGGGACAAGTGTCTGTGGACAGCCACGTTACGTCCTTGCCATCATTTTCCGCGTTCCCTTTGCGATTTCCGCTCGACTTGGGAGTTCTCTGTTCCTGCTCAATTGTCGCTTTTTCATTAGTATGATCGAGTCAAGAAAGTGCCGAACAACGTCAAGTTACTCGTTGGCATTGAGAAGCTGGGTTACGGCAGGATCAGTCTACCAATCGATTCTTGAAATTGTGATGGTCAATGACCCTTCAGCTGTGCATACTACATCTGCGAGCCCCTGTGAATTGAAGGAGACTGAGATGAGGCCCTGCCATGTTTACACATTTGACCTTGATCAGACATTAGTAAAAGTGATGACAGTCATGAATCCATAAAATCATTCCAAAGTGCATCAGGAAAAAGAGTTGTGCTACCTGATGCTATATAGTACTATATTGTCAGAGTAGCTTTATAGTGATCCCTTGAGTACATAGCACTACATAGCCTATATTGCTGACACATTTATGAGACATTACTATGTAGTTTCTTATTTATGTCCATGCAACATGTCAACAAGGCATACCGGCACATTATAGAGGACAACCATAGGTCATATAAAAAAACTTCACACATAGCAGTTATTGATGAAGTGACAGCACGCCATACGGCAGCAGCTGGTCACCTGAAGACTAATCTAGCAAAGGGCTAGACTCACCGAAGGTTCAGACAGAGGGTTGAGGTTAGCACGTAGTGGTCTGAGTACAAGATGCTATTAGAACTCAGATGTGGAGTTCGAATATATATACATACGATTACATAAGTATTACTAAATATGGAATGAACTATCGTTCATTCAACACTCCCCCTTGCTAAGCAGCTGCTCTGAGCGTGTAAGCAAGTGAATGATTCTCCTAGGACTGTTCTTTGTCATAGAGAACGAGGCCAAGCTGGCGTCGGCAGTTAGTGAGTGCCTCAATACCAAGATTTTTGGTAAACATGTCGGCAGGATTTTTAGTGCCTTCGACGAAGAAAATCTCGATGAGGCCTTCCTTGACAAAGTCTCGGATGCCATGCCATCGGATGTCGATATGTTTCGATCGACTCTCCGTAACGGGATTGTTTGCCATAAATATAGAGCCTTGGTTGTCGCCACAGATCGGAGTAGGCATCATGTGATAGCCCATTTCTTCCATAAGTGTTCTGAGCCAGACTACTTGCTTGCTACAATCAGATAGGGCAACATATTCAGCTTTGGTGGATGAATACGCCACACGAATTTGTTGGCGTGATTGCCAGCTGAAGATGCACCTGGCTAGTTTGATGAACCAGCCAGTCTGAGAGTGTCAAGATAGTGAGTCAGATGCCCAGTCTGAATCAGTGTATGTGATGAGACCAGCTTCAGAGGATCCATCGAATACGAGGGAGTAGTATTTTGTCCCGAGTAGATAGCGGCATATGTAAAAAGCGCGATCAAGATGTTCCTTGGAGGGTCTCGCAGCATGCTTTGACAGAGCAATGACTGCAAAGGCAATATCTGGGCGGGTTCCGAGCATTAAGTATAACAAGGAGCTGATCACTTGTTGGAAGAGTGTCCTGATCTGGGGGTCGACTGCGCCTTCATAGGCAGCAGGTTGATACCCTTGTGGGAGTGGTGTAGGGGCCACATGACCATTGGTAAGATCAAACTGTGTTAGGATTTTCTCTAGATAGGTGCATTGATCAATTAAGATCTTGCTGCCATCTCGTTTTATGTTTATGTGTAGGAATTCCTTGGTGGGACCTGTTACAAACCTCGTTCTTTAATCTAGCTTTTAAGCGCCCTTGTTATCTTATCTTAGCGCGTGCCAATCTTATCACTTATCTAAGCGCTCAATCTTATCTTATCGTGTCATGTGACTCAAGTCCAGAACATTATGACATCATACCTCATGGCTAGTGCATGTTAAATGCATGGTGGCCTCATGTTGTAGTTCTAGACTCTCGTTCTCACAGTCGTGTGAACACTTAGTACATATATAGTAGTTTATCTCACGCTACGTCATCGCTTACTGAGCACCTGCCCTAAAGTACGCCTCATGGCTGACGCATGTATTGTAGTATATAACAATGCCAGTACCAGCCAGACACCTTAGTCTGTTCTGGTTGATTTCCCGACCTAAAGCAGAGTTCCTCCTTCAAGTGTTGTGATTGTGTGGTGACTTAGTGCCTTAACTGTATAGTTTTGGTCGTTGCCAACATAAGAACAGACTCTTTCCACTACCTCACCACTGCCTGCAACCGCCTTACTGTCGCAACACACCTTCAACAACCGAGGCCTTCATTGCGCCGTACTTGCTCTATACTCTTATTGGTCTTGTCCACACTGCTTGGGTGTAAAACAACCGTGCTTGGATAGCGGCTCAGGACCTTACCCCTGCTCAGACCACAACTGAGGCAAAACGGTGTTTCATAGTAGCGCTATACATGTTCGCTTCATGGGTTATTAGTTTTCATTCGAGAGGGAGCAGCCCACCATGTGGATAGTTGTGAAAGAATCGAATACCGAGCTTCTTCGATTTAAAATATGACTCGCAGCCTTGCAGTGCTAAAACTGTGCCGTAGCTAGGCAAATCCGGTTCCTCTCGACAATCACCTTCAGCACGTGTCCGGGGCTCGTGTATCCTGGTATTGCCTTTACAAAACGATAGGTCTCGTCGTGTGTGACTCTTCGTGAGATCCCCCAAGATAACAAGGTTTAGTATTCTAGTTGTTGGTCTCTTCGTGAGTATCACCTAGTCGTCAAAATAGCTTCCTCCTTGTTTTCTACAAACTACTGTTATGGAGCAGTAAAGAAAGAAGAATCCGTTACCCCCAAATTACAATATCCCCATACCGTGAACTTTGCTAGACTTGTCTCCCCCACTCCCGAAATAGACCCAAACGACGCACCCCCGTGTCCCCCAGAACTAGACCTCATTCCCAACTTCGGACCGAACCCCACCTATACTAGAAATGTCGAACGCAGATATCGCCGCTCTGCTCGCATCGCTGCAGCAGCAAATCGCAGATCAAAATGCGGTTATAAATGCATTGAATGCAACAGTGGTGGCATCAGAAAACTGCGTGGCACTTGCCGAGGCAGCCGCAACTAGTGCCGCAGCAAAACCTGCTCCACAAGTCAAGGTGGAAAAGAAGATTTCGGTAGTATCTGACCCAGGACAATATGACGGCACCTATTCAAAGTTCAAAGAATGGTGGCTAAAAATGCAGGTGTTCATGGAAATGAATGAGGAGGCCTATCCTTTGGATAAAGAAAGGTGCATGGCCACGTTATCGAGAATAGGGTCGAAAGACCAAGACAAAAATGGTGTGGGATCGTGGGCCTGTAACCAAATGAAATCATGCCGAATGAACAATAATTACCTGTGCCCCGCTGTGCTAGAAAGGGGATTACGAAACCGATTCCAAATCGGTAACAACAAAGATCTGGCACTAAGAAAGCTAATGGCCCTTAAGCAAGGCAACACAGAACGTATGCAAGTATATCTAACCAAATGGCTAACCGCATATGAGGAAGCAAGCTGCAGAGACTATATGGGAACCGCTTTACTTGAACAGAACACGCGCCAAGACATTATTCAGCAAGTGTACCTGGACGATGCTCGACAATCTCTAGTCGATGACTATATTCCAATCCTTCAACGTTACAGAGAGGCATTGGAAGCATTCGAGTATAGAAAGGGACCCAAAAAGGACCCCAATGTGATGAACGTGGATGTTGTCCACCATGCATGGGAAGAACCATCCGAGTTTGGAGGAGGTTTTAAATCTTTTGCGGCAGCTGTCGCCTCTATGCAAGGGGCACGTCAAGTAAATACTATTGGTTGCTACAACTGTGGCAAAGAAGGCCACAGGGCCAAAGAATGCAAGGCAGCATCAACATGCTGCACAGAATGTGGGTTCTCGTGCGGAGGACACTGCAAAGAATGCTCCAACTTCAAGGGCAAACAAGTCCGCGCCACAGAGAAAACTGCGCAACAAACAAACCCCTTTAAGGTGCCAGCAGTCAACTGGCAAGGAGCCATTCAGGGGATGGACATTGAGGCCGCAAGGGCCTACTTCCGTGACATGGAAGCGACTTTGGGAAAAGCTCAGTGAGGCCCTTATCGGGTAAGGTTCCCTCATTCCTGAAGGACGATATTTCTTTTTCTTCTTCTTTTCCCTTATGTACTCGATGCCTAGATAGTGCTAGTACAAATTCTGTTTCGTTACCTTGCTCTAATTCTTTTAGTCTTCTTAATCATCATGTAATTATAGATAGTGATACCGATAGTTCTTTTTCTTTATCTCCGACATCTCGATGTGGTAGCCTACCAGATGTCACAACCGAAACAGCGTCTCGTATTGAGCGTGGCCCTGGTAAAAGGGTACTTAATTCTGTTAAAAAAGAAAAAAAATATTTCTCTTCAGAACCTGACTGATCGAAGAGTGCGCACACTTAAACCACTCAGAGAAATAACCCTAAAAATTGATATAATACAAAAAGACAAAAACATTTCGGCAAACGCCCTACTGGATAGCGGTGCCAATGGAATATTTATCGATACGGAATGGGCAAAGAAAAACCGCATTCCTCTCACACCCCTTGAAAACGTGGTGCCGGTCTACAATGTAGACGGAACTATAAACTCCGCTGGAGGCATTGCATACACGTGTAATCTTATTATAGACTACAAGGGACATCGTGAAAAAGTCACTGCCGATGTCACCAATCTTGGCTGGAATCAGTTGATTCTTGGATACACATGGTTAAGGGACCACAACCCCTCTATCGATTGGACACTAGGACATGTACACATGGACAGATGTCCTATGTCGTGCAAAGTATTGAATGCTACATATTGTAATAGAATGGAAGAATACGAGAAATCTTACATAGCGAATACGTATATAGATCAGTTTACGATACCAGATCCTAGTTTGGAAGATGCC
The DNA here is from genome assembly GCA_038090415.1 of Rossbeevera mucosa. NCBI lineage: Eukaryota > Fungi > Basidiomycota > Agaricomycetes > Boletales > Boletaceae > Rossbeevera > Rossbeevera mucosa. The sequence continues at coordinate 3,290 of JBBPMR010001255.1, read as the reverse complement.
TTCAAATTGGTACCGGAACACTATAGAGACTTCCTTGATGTCTTTTCGGAGAAAGTATCCAAACAACTCCCTGAAAGAAAAGCGTGGGACCACGCGGTAGATTTGAAACTGGATTTCGTACCTAAAAAGGGTAGATTAATCCCACTTGGACCCACTGAACAGGATGAAGTTAAAACGTTCGTGAATGAGCAATTGAAGAAGGGTTACATCAGACCTTCGAAATCTCCTCAGACATCTCCAGTGTTCTTTATCCCAAAGAAGGATGGAAAGAAGAGAATGGTTATGGATTATAGATACCTCAACGAAGGCACGGTTAAAAATAACTACCCCCTTCCGTTGATCTTGCAAATCATAGATAAGCTCAAAGGAGCTAAATTGTTTACAAAGATGGATCTTCGATGGGGATACAACAATGTCCACATCAAAGAAGGCGACGAATGGAAAGGAGCCTTCGTCTGCCACCTAGGGTCATATGAACCAACTGTCATGTTCTTCGGAATGTGCAATAGTCCTGCAACGTTTCAGCAAATGATGAACGAGATCTTTGCTGAGGATGAAGACATAGTCATTATTTATATTGATGACTTATTGATATTCTCGAAACACAATGATGTACAGAAACATCGCGAAGCAGTATGAAGAGTACTTTGGAAACTTCGCGATAATGATCTGTTTGTGAAACCATCGAAATGTTTCTTCAAAGTAACAAAAGTAGACATGCTGGGAATGGATGTTTCAGGAGAAGGAATCTCGATGAGCAAGAATAAACTTGATGGAATCGCCTCATGGCCTGTCCCACATAACGTAAAAGGAGTTCGTAGCTTCTTAGGACTTGCCAATTTCTATCGACATTTCATTGAGAACTACTCCTTGATTGCCCGTCCCTTGCATGACTTAACAAAAAAAGATCAACCCTGGTGCTGGGGAAATGCACAACAAATAGCTTTCGATAGTCTAAAAGAGAAATTCACAACCGCGCCTGTCTTGGCATATCCGGATGACACAACCCCTTATCGTGTCGAATGCGACGCATCAGAATTCACTACCAGTGCGGTATTGTCAACCCTTAAAGATGACAAATGGCACCCTGTCGCATATATGTCTCATAGTATGACTAAAGAAGAACGGAATTACCCAATTGCTGACAAAGAAATGTTGGCAATTATCCGATCTCTTGAACAATGGAGACATCACCTAGAAGGGGCAAGACATCAGTTTGAAGTTTGGACGGATCATAAAAACCTTATGTACTTCATGAAATCGCAAGATCTGAACAAGCGGCAAGCTAGATGGGCCCAATATTTATCTCGCTTCGATTACGTACTTGTAAATAAACCAGGCTCCGCAATGGGAAAAGCAGATGCCTTATCTAGAAGAGAAGATCATAGTATAGGAATAGAAAACGATAACAAAAACACCGTCATGATAGATAGTTCCAAAATCTGTAGTGTACAAGAAATTGAACTTTTCGATAGGATAAAAATAGAGCAAAAGAAACACACCATCGCTGAAGGATCAGTATATAGTAAAGGACTATGGGAATATGATGGAAAGATATGGGTACCTAGGAATTTGCATTTAGAAGTAATGACGCAATTTCACGATCATCCACTCGCTGGACACAAAGGCCTGGATAAAACCAAAGAATTGATAACTTGCTACTACAAGTGGCCCGGTATGAAAGCCGACATTGAAACATATTGCAAATCTTGTGATCGATGTGCTCGCATGAAGCCTTCAAATATAGCACCTGCAGGAAAACTGCAACCCCTACCAGTAGCATCTGGACCCTGGAAAGACGTTTCAGCTGACTTTGTCACTGGATTTCCGGAATCACATGGATATGATAGTGTGCTTGTAGTGGTGGATCGCTTCTCTAAAGAAGTAGCCCTTATCCCCACTACTAAATCAGTCACAGCACAGAAAACAGCGCAATTGTATAAAGACTATGTATGGAAACATCATGGCTTGCCTGATTCTATCGTATCCGACCATGGTCCGCAATTTGCAGGACAAATGATGATTGATCTTCTTAAATTGTTGAAAATAGAAAAGAAAATGTCTACAGCCTATCACCCCCAAACCGATGGACAAACTGAGCGCATTAATAGAGAATTGAACCAATATCTCTGCCTGTTTGCCGTGGAAAAGCAATCTCAATGGGTTGAATGGCTGGCACTTGCACAGTTTAATTTCAACAATATGAAATCATCATCTACGGGATTCACTCCCTTCCAGCTTACCAAAATGTTTACTCCTCATATGGGCATAGAACCCCGCATAGTGAAATCACCTGCTGCAGAAGCATTTGCGTCCGATATGACCTCTAATTTGGAATCTGCTAAAGCAAATTTGGAGAAAACTCATGCCAAAATGTCACTTCAGGCTGATAAATCTCATTCAAATGCTCCTGCTTATGCAATTGGCAACCTCGTTCTCTTGTCATCTGAACATTTGACTATTGTGGATAGACCCTCTAGAAAGTTAACAGAGAAATGGATTGAACCCTATCAGGTCACCAATGTGTATACCAACTCTGTGGAACTGCTGTTCCCTAAATCGATAACCGCTTGTAACATTGTGAATGTCTCACGTGTTAAACCATACATTAAACCTCTGGATGGACAACCGGTTGTAAAACCTGGTCCTATCTCCATTGATGATGAAGGTCACGAAGAATATGAAATTGAATATATTGTGGATTCTCGTCCTATTGGTCACGGTTTCCAATACTTGATTCATTGGAAGGGTTACAATGACTCTGATTGTACCTGGGAAGCAGCTTCCTCTGTTGCCAAACATGGAAAAGATGCTATTGCCTTGTTTCACAAGAAAAACCCTAGTGTGCCTCGCCGCCTTAATATGTCTCGTGCCTTGTTCCAGGGTGTTTTTAATACCCCTGTGATTAACTTTACCTCTGGTTCCACCAAATATTGAAGTTTGTCCCTGGGTGATTGACTTCTGGATCTTGTTCCTTGCAGCTCTTCTTATTTGTGATCTGGAATCTCACTTCTAGTAGGGGGGTAATGTTACAAACCTCGTTCTTTAACCTAGCTTTTAAGTGCTCTCCTTATCTTATCTTATCTTATCTAAGCGCGCGCCAATCTTATCTCGCATCTAAGCGCTCGATCTTATCATATCGTGTCACGTGACTCAAGTCTGAACCATTATGACATCATACCTCATGGCTAGTGCATGCTAAACGCATGGTGGCCTCATGTTGTAGTTCTAGACTCTTGTTCTCACAGTCGTGTGAACACTTAGTACATATATAGTAGTTTATCTCACGG
>JBBPMR010001254.1:0-10992 GCA_038090415.1 Rossbeevera mucosa | reverse complement strand
TCCTAGCAGAGCCTCTGTGGCGTATGATCCGTAGTATTTCATACTCTTCTTCGCCTTCTACTAGGTCCGGGGGTGGGGCTGGGAAGTTCGGACCATGGACAGAGTTTTCGCGATAGGGCGATAAAAGGGAAGCATGAAACACGTTGTGGATGCTCCAGGTTTTAGGGAGGCGTAATTGGTAGGTGAGGGGGGATAGGACCTGTGTGATGGTAAAGGGTCCTTCTCGTTTCAGGGCGAATTTGGGGGAGGTGAGGGAACGTTTCAAGTTCTTGGCTTCCAGCCAAACCTTATCTCCTTTAGCGAAAGGTTTGAATCCTCTGCCATGGCGAGCCTTCATGACCTGTCTGGCAAGTTCATGAGCGGCTAAGGCCTTGTCTCAAGCAGCAGTAAGGGACTTCAGGCGAGTTTCTACAGCGGGGAGGTTGGTTTCGGTGAGGATGGTGGGGAGGGGACGGGGGTCGAAGCCCATCATGAGAAAGAAAGGGGATTTGCTGGTGACAGAATGAGGGCGATGATTGTGGGCAAATTCCGCATGGGTGATCCAATCAGCCCATGTGACAGGGTTATCACCACAGAAGATTCGAAGGCAAGTCTCGACTTCCTGATTGACCCGCTCTGTCTCTCCATCAGTTTGAGGGTGATAAGCGGTGGAGAGGGAGAGGTCATAGCCAAGAACCTTTCCAAGCTCTTTGGCGAAGAAAGAGGTGAACTGAGGGCCACGGTCAGAGATGATTTTATCGTATAATCCGATGCGTTTGTAGACTTTATGAAAGAAGAGGGAGGCAATTCCCTCAGCAGTGACGGTTTTCTTGGTAGGACAAAGTATCACCCCCTTAGTAAGGCCATGGTCTACCACGACCAATAAGGAGTCAAAACCAGAGGAGGAAGGGAGATCGGTGATAAGGTCACAGGAGATCTGCTGAAAGGGGCAGGAGGAGGAAGATTTGATGGGGGCGAGGGGAGGAGAGGTGGAGTGGGTGTTCGCTTTGCATTGTTGGCAGGCTGAGCAGCCTTCAACATATTTGCGAACAAACTGGGCAAGACCTGGCCACCAGTACTCAGCAGAGACGAGTTGGCGGGTTTTAAGGTAACCAGGATGGCCAGCAGAGGGGTGGTCATGGGCACGAGAGACAATGTCTTTTCGGAGGGAGGCAGTGGGGAGGTAAACACGACCTTGGTAGGTAAGAATGCCATCCGAGTATTTCCAGTCAGATAGACGAGAACGGAAGGCAGGGGGAATGGTTCCTTCGAGACTTTGGAGAGCATTCTGGACGAGGGAGTCATTGCCAGCAGACGAGGCGATTTTGTTGCGGAGGGCAACATCGAAAGCACGAACAAAGAGGTTGGGGGGAAGCAGGGTGACCACTTCATTGTCCTTTGGAAGGAGGGACAGCTTGTCAGGACGTCGAGAGAGGGCATCTGGGCCTGCAAGGAGCTTTCCCGGGACATGAATCATGTGAAGATCGAAGTCTGCGAGGTCGAGAAGCCAGCGGGCTTGTCGACGATTGAGGTTTTGGGGGGAGCGGAAGTATGTGAGGTTTTTGTGGTCAGTAAAGACCTGGGTGGGGAAGGGGGAGCCTTGAAGGTAGTGTTTCCATGCCTGCAATGCACGAATGACCGTGAGGAGTTCACGATCATAGATGTCATAATTGCGTTCTGCAGGGATGAAGGACTGGGAAAGGTAAGAACAAGGATGCCAATCTCCGTTCGAGTCGGTTTGGAGGAGGATGGCGCCGGTAGCATCTCGGGAGGCATCAGTGGCAATGGCAAAAGGAGCAGAGAGGTCGGGGAGGCGAAGAATGGGTTTCGAGAGGAAGGAGGCCTTCAGAGATTCAAAGGCGGATTGACAGGCGGGGGTCCAGTCCCAAGGTTTGTCCTTCTTGGTGAGATCGATGAGTGGACGAGCGATATCAGAGTAGTGGTCAATGAAACGTCAATAGAAATTGGCAAAGCCTGTTGCAAACGCTAGTCGTCACTCTATCTTTTTACTTTAGCGCCTTATGTGCCTATTTCTTTTCTTTTCTTTTGAACAAGTCCAGAGCGCCCTAAATGTAATAAAAGCGCTCAGTCCTTTATCTTATCTTATCACACTGCTTTACGTAATATGATGTCACTATGACATCATGCTCTAGACTTACACGCAGCATCATCAAGGCAGTACTTCTCTTCCATTCTACACTGCCTTGCCGCACTTTAGCATCATGGTAAGCATAGCCTTGCCTCATTGTAGTAGCATGTAGTATAGCCTTCATCCTCATGGACATAGCATGTATTGTAGTATATATACTTGAATGCAGCAACGGAACAAGCCAGTCTTGTTCTCGTTGGATTCCCTTTGCCAACACTTTTCCTCCCTTAGTTAAGTTCGAGTGCAGCACCTAGACTTGCATCAAAGGTTGCCTTCACAGCCAAGGAAGGATCTGACGTCCTTAACTTTGGAGGGGACAGGCCAGGAGATGATACCATCCAGCTTGACTGGGTCCATAGCTAGGGTTTCAGGACGGACGATCATCCCAAGGAATTCTACTTCCTTGGTGGCGAATTTACATTTTTCAAGGTGGAGGTGGAGGTCAAGTTCCTGCATGCGTTGGAGAACTTGTCGAGTGTGTTTGGTGTGGGAAGCATCATCCAGGGAGAAGATAAGTAGGTCGTCGATGTAGATGACCAGCCATCCCTCGGCGATTATATCGCGAAAAGAGTCGTTCATAAAACATTGAAAGGTGGAGGGGGAGTTGTTCATCCCAAAGAACATCACGGTGGGTTCATAGAGTCCTTTGTGGGTGATGAAAGTGCCTTTCCATTGATCTCCTTCCTTGATGCGAACATTGTTATACCCCCATCGGACGTCGAACTTGGTGAAGACTTTAGCCCCTTTGAGCTTGTCGACCAAATCAGAGATCAAGGGTAGGGGGTAGGCGTCTCGAGGGGTATGGGAGTTCAGGTAGCGGTAATCCTGGCAAGGACGAAGTTTTCCATCTTTCTTTTTGACGAAGAAGAAGGAAGACGCTTGGGGGGACTTGGAAGGACAGATCTTTCCACTTTGTAGGTTCTCGTCAAGAAAAGATTCGGTGGCTTTTTGCTCATCAGGGGAGAGAGGATAGAGTTTCCCAATTTTGGGGACAAAGGTTTCATCAAGGTTGATGGCATGGTCAGAAGGTCTAGGGGGGGGAAGGCGAGAGGAGGCTTCTTCGGAGAAGACTGACTCGAATTCTGAGTACTTGGAGGGAAGGGAGATTTTGGTTTTAGACTTTTCAGCTTCCATAGCGAGGTTGGTGGTGGTGGTGAGTCGTGCAATGAGGGTAGATCCTTTGGGAATAAACCTGGATCTGCATCGCAAGATTCGGTTAATCACTTGGTTTTCTGTGGCTCTCCAGAGATACTGGTCCTCGGTTTCGAACTTGAGATAGTCATAGAGGTTTTTATCATGGACAGCATGAATGTTGACATGTCTGGGGAATTTCGGGAGGGGGGAAGGTGATTTTAGGTAGTGGGAGTCGTGACGTTGAAGGTCAGCAGTGTAGAGGTGGTATAGGTGGGCAGACATGTCAGAGTCTTCTGAGATAGAGAGGGTCTGAGCTTCCCAGTTGATGACAGGGTTTGTGGCTCACAACCAGGGGAGCCCTAGAATGGCATTTTCATTTTCGCAGTCCATGATGTGGAAGAGGACTTTCTGGGTAACTCCCTCGATGTCGACAAAGAGGGTGGTGGAGAAGAGGATGTCACCTTTCTCGTTAACAGATTGGTCGATGTTTCGTACTCTGATGGGGGTGTCCAGTTTGGTTCTGGGGAGATGGTGTTTTCGAACAAAGGACCAGTCGATGTAGGAGATCTCTGCACCACTGTCCACTAGGGCGGTGGTTTCAACAGCTTGGAGGTTGTGCGAAGGTACAATGAGATGAATGGGGATCTTCATTGCTTTAGAGGACTTAGATATAAGTACAGGTGCACAGGTAATAGGAGAGCCTTGCGTTGAATGAGGTCTCCTCTTTAAAAATCCCAAGAGAAGGCGGTCTTTCCAACGACCTTCTCATCGTCAGAGTCTTCCTCCATGTTAATGAAGGCAGGGGTGTCCTCTTCCTCAGCTTTAGCGACCTTTTTGGTGAATCGCTTGCGGAAGGAGGAGGCTGGAGTGGAGGAGGCAAAGGCAGAGCAGGAGGAGGCGTTGTGGCCCGGTTTCCTGCATCAAAGACATAGTCCGAGTTTGAAGCATCGCTCCCTTTCTTCAGGAGTGAGCTTAGCGATCTTCACCACATCTACGCCCATGGCGTTGGGGGCTTTCTCCTTAGAAGAGTGGACAGTGGTCTGGGGGACAAAGAGGTGGGACTGGGCACGTCCTCGATGGAGCTTGGCAGTCATAGCTGCACGACGTTGGTAGTCGTTGAGTCTCTGTGCGTTGGTATACCAATCTGCGACAGTGGTGGGGACTTTCTCCATGAGATAGACTCGTTCAGAGAGGAAGGGGGGAATGCCAGTCGAGAAGAACTGGCAGAGCATGGCCTCTTCCTTGAGACCGGAAATGGCGACCTTATTTTGTAATTGGGCGATGTAGGAGGCAAGGGAGGGGGAGAACGATCCATCACACTTGGTCTCCATGCGAAAGGAGGAGAGCCAGGTGAGAGTGTTGGCAGCTGAGTTGGAGTACTCGAAGGTTTTCTTGAACTCATCGAAGAAGTCGCTCCAGGTTCCTAGGGACAGGGAGCCAGCAGAGAGTCTTGAGGTAAAGGTGTCGGCCCAAGAGTAGGCGGTATCTTTCTTCATAAAGGAGAGGGCGAATCCGACCTGTCTCTCGTCCAAGTGGTAGGTGTCTTTGTTGATGGCAAGGTACCGCTGGACAGAGCGTATCCAGGGCATAGCTTTATCCTGAGAACCGTCGAAGTCCTCAGGTTGTGCGAGACGGAGTTCAGTGACTTTAGAGGAAGACATGGCACGAGGGAGTGGGGGTGGGGGAAGGCTCAAGGGTGGTCGATAAGTGACCGGAGTAGGCGAAGGGGGAGTGGGAGGTCTGGGGAGAGTGAGGCTCGAGGATAGCTGGTGAGCTAGTTCGGTGGAGTCGTCTAGTGCTTGGGTCTAGGGGAGGGTAAGATCTGGGTCAAGATCTGTGTCTTCGTCGCTGGTTTGGCAAGGAAGGGACTCAGGGGACTTAGGGGGAGGTTGGCCTTCTCTCCAAGAGGAGGCAACGGCTAGGGCTTGGTGGGTCAAGGAAGTGAAGGGGTTCAGTGGGGTGGAAGGAGGATGCCTTCCTTCAGGTCTCGAGTAGGGGAGTTTGGGAGGAATGGTGGAAGCGGTTCACAATGATGGTGACCGAAGGGGAAGCTAGAGCTTTTGTTACGACTGGCCCGGGTAGGGTCGGTTGTAGACTCGATGGGTATTAGGGCTAAGAGTTGGGAGTCCTGAGGTAAACACCAGAGGACGACGAGGGGCTAAGGAGTCCGAAGGGGAAGACCTAAGGACGACGAAGGGCTAAGGGTGCTTAGTGAGCTTCACCACGAAGCGAAACACAAAGGCTAGGCTGAGGAGTCCGAAGGGGAGGACCTAAGGATGACGAAGGGTTGACTGAGGAGACCAAAGGGTAAAGCCTTGGGTCGACAAAGGGTTACAATGAAGAGCACACGCTCAGAGGGACTAAGGATATGGCTTAGGAGTGGATAGATTCAAGGGGAGAATCGAGTAGCTCTAGCTTAGGGTTACAGGGACTGTTACGTTTCATTGTTTCATTTCTTTTCTTCACTTGTTCTCACTATGGACTACCAAGTCTCTGTGTTCGGACCACGCTTAGGCCTTTCTTTTCTTCTATGATGACATAATACCCTTGACCCCATCTACCTTAGTCATCATTTCCTTCATGACTCATCCTCGCCTTGTCACCATGACTCATGCTGACACATCCGCAGTTACGCTGACTCATTTTCTTTGTAAACCATTACTCATCCGCAGTATTCATTACTCATCTTCACACTGCGGATTACTCATCATCCTTCCACCATGTTCTATGGTGTTCCATCAGCTTAGTCATCTTCATTTCCCTGTACTTATATAAACCCTTCCATACCGTCCGTATTCCCTAAGCTAGATCTCCTCTGGATTCCTCTGTATCTTTGTACCCTTGTCAATCTAGCCCATCCTTGCTCTCCCTCTTTGGGTGTTCCTCTCTGTGTGTCTTCGTCCTACACTTGACTGGACGCTAGACTTGTAACACTCCACTTGATTGTGTTACAGTCGTCTCTACAATCGATAGAACAACCTCTGCGACCGCCACTTCCTGAGTGGTATCCCTTGCCCCTTTGTCTCCCCTTGTTACTCAGAGGCTCTGCTCGTCCTTACCCGGGCCAAGCGTAACAAAAGATCTAGCTTTCCTCTTATGGTCACCATCGCCGTGAACCGCCCACCATTTCTTGACCCCCTCGTAACCCAGATCCCCGTCGCTTAAGGCGGCAACCCTCTGTCCCCTACCCTGTCGAAACCTTGCCGGAACCTTCCGCCCACTCCAGCCTCGAAGAAGAATCTTCAGAGCCTGACATCCTTATCCCTTCACCCGAAGACGAGGATCAAACGTTGTCCCTGTCCCTCCACTTGCGAACAGCTCTCTCACTACCCCCCGACCCCACTCCTCCTTCTCCCACTCCCATCCAACCCCCGCCCCCCATGTCCAAACCCACCGAGCTTCGCATTGCATCTCCCGAACACTTCGATGGCTCTTATTCCAAAGCCATGCCCTGGCTTACTTCGGTTAACTTCTATCTCAAAGTTAATAAGGAAGTATACTCCTCCAATGCGAAGAAAATCGCATTCGCCCTCTCATTCATGACCAAGGGGTCCGCCTCTACCTGGGCCCAGACCTTTTGCCAGAACGCCATCGATGACGATGGGGATATCAAGATGGGGACCTTCAAAGACTTTACTAAGCTCTTCAAGGCTGCCTTCAAACACCATGACTCTGTCAACAACACCATCGCCTGGCTCTCGACCAAGCGGATGACTCAAAAGAAGAAGGGAGGATCTTATGAACCTTCTCTCACCAAGTATATCACTATGTTCCGCAACAATGTTGCCCAAGCTGAGATCATTGACCCTAACGTTCTCATCTCTTACTTCGGAGCCGGCATTCCCCCAGCTCTCACTCGTCGTATCTACTCCATGGATACTGTCTCCAAGACCATCGACGATTGGTACCAGCGTGCCACTCAATACCAAGCCCAATGGGACACCGCCAACCTTGTCATCTCCTGCTCCCATAACCCTCTGCGTAATACCACCTCCTTCTCTCAGTCTTCTTCCACCCCCGCTCGAGACCCTAATGCCATGGACGTTGACGCTATCAAAGTAGGGAAACTAACCCCGGAGGAACGAAAGCGTTGCATGAAGGAGAACCTCTGCTTCCGCTGCCAAAAACCCAGACATGCCTCTAATGCTTGCCCAAACTTCGCGTCTCAACCTTCGAAGAAGAAGGTCCAACGTGTCGAAGAAGACCTTCCTAAGTTGGAAGAAATCAAGAGCGATGATGATGATGAAACAGTTGGAAGAGTCCGCTTTTCTGCTGCTACCAAATGGGATTTTTGAAGAGGAGACCTCGTTCAACGCAAGGATCTCCTAGAGCTACGTGTGTGCCTGTAATAGTATCCCAGTCTGCCAAATCTATGCGTATTCCTTTGCAGCTGGTCGAACCCTCGCACACGATGAAAGTCGTTGACACCCGTGCCCTTGTAGACAGCGGTGCAGACATCTCCTGCATTGACTGGATGTTTGTGCAAAAGCACCACCTCCCCACCACCAAGCTCGACGTCCCTATCTTAGTCCGCAACGTCAACCAATCCTCGAACAAGAATGGTGAAATCCGCTATACTTGCACCCTCTATGTCAACATCGAAGGAGTCTCCCAAAAGGTCCTCTTTCATGTCATGTCCTGTGGCAAGGAAACTCTTATCCTTGGCCTCCCCTGGCTTCGCTCCACCAACCCTGTCATCGATTGGAAATCGCAAACCCTGACCATCGACGAGTCCTGCGATCAGTCTAAAGACTTGTATTCCACCTATGTGGCTGATTCCCACCGCCATGACTCTTGTTTCCGTCCACCATCACCCACCCCGTTCAAACCACCTCGACATACCAAAATCCTCCCTGATATCCAAGACCATCTCCACTTGTATCTTGACTTTAGTGACCCGAAAGACTACATTCTTCGAGCTAAGGAGAATAGAACCATCAACCGCATCGTTCATGGTGTCTGCCGCTTTGCCCCCTTAGGCTCACCGGTGTGTGCCAAGCTTACTTCTGCAACGGAGCTAGCAATGGCGGCCGAAAAGGCCAAACTGATCCCTGTCCTCCCTTCTGAATATTCAGAATATGCTTCAGTCTTCTCTGAAGACACTTCCAACCACATTCCTCCTTCACGCCCCTACGACCATGAGATCAATCTCAATGAGTCCTTCGTCCCAAAAATTGGAAAACTGTATCCCTTATCCCCCGAAGAACGCAAAGCCACCGACAACTTCCTTGAGGAAAACCTCCGCTCTGGGAAGATCCGTCCCTCGAACTCCCCCCAAGCCTCCCCTTTCTTCTTCGTGAAGAAGAAGGATGGCAAACTCCATCCCTGCCAAGACTATCGATATGTCAACGAACACACCGTTCGTGACGCATACCCCCTTCCTCTCATCTCCGACCTCGTCGACAAACTAAAAAACGCCAAGGTCTTCACTAAGTTCGATGTCCGCTGGGGTTACAACAATGTCTGCATCAAAGATGGACACCAGTGGAAGGCCGCCTTCATTACTCATCAAGGCCTTTATGAACCAACCGTCATGTTCTTTGGTCTCTGCAATTCCCCTGCCACCTTTCAGTGTTTCAGAACGACTCATTCTGCGACATGATTGCTGAAGGATGGCTCATTATCTACATGGATGACCTACTCATCTTCTCCCCCGATGACGCCACTCATACAGAGCATACCAAACGCGTCCTTCAACAAATGCAAGAACTCGATCTTCGTCTTCGCCTATCCAAGTGCAACTTTGCGACTAAGGAAGTCGAGTACCTTGGCATGATTGTCCAACCTGGACAAATCGCAATGGACCCTGTCAAGCTTGATGGAATTGCCTCTTGGCCTACCCCTTCAAAGGTCAAGGAAGTACGGTCGTTCCTTGGCTTTGCCAATTTCTATCGCCGGTTTATTCCGGATTACTCTACCATTGCCCATCCTCTCTTGGACCTTACCAAGAAAAACCTTGCTTGGTCATGGTCCCCTGCTTGCGAACAGTCGTTCCAATCCCTAAAAAAGCTCTTCCTCTTGAAACCCGTTCTTCGTCTCCCTGACCTCTCCGCTCCATTCGCCATTGCCACCGATGCGTCGAAATATGCTACTGGCGCTATCCTTCTCCAGACTGATCCAAACGGAGACTGGCACCCTTGCTCCTACCTTTCACAGACGTTCTCCTCCGCTGAACGGAACTACGACATTTACGATTGCGAACTCCTCGCTATCATCCATGCCCTCAAAACGTGGAGACATTACCTCCATGGTTCTCCGTTCCCAGTACAGGTCTTCATGGACCATAAAAACCTCATATACTTTTGCCAAGCCCAACACCTTAACCGCCGACAGGCTCGTTGGCTCCTTGATCTCTCCGACTTTGATCTCAAAATAGTTCATGTCGCTGGGAAACTTCTTGCTGGCCCAGATGCCCTCTCCCGCCGCTCCGACCTTTGCCCTGACATCCCTGACAATGACAACACTGTCCTTCTCCCTGACTCTCTCTTCGTCCACCTCATTGACGCCTCGCTAAACGATGTCATTGCCTCCTCTTCAAAAGATGATCCCCTCGTTTTGCAGGCCTTCCAAGCCCTGGATGGGAAAATTCCCCCTGCATTTTGGTCTTGTCTCTCGGACTGGCAATTTCATACAGGCGTCCTCATCTATAAAGATCGCGTCTACGTCCCTCCTGTCGAGTCCCTCCGTCGCTCTGTCTTGGAGCGTTGTCATGATCATCTCACCGCCGGTCATCCTGGTTACTTGAAAACTCGCCAACTCGTCACCGCTGAATTCTGGTGGCCCGGCCTTGCCCAATATGTTCGTAAATACGTTGAGGGATGTGCCTTGTGCCAACAAAACAAGGTGAATACCCATCCTACCGTTCCCCCACTCGCCCCTATCAAGTCTTCCTGCTCCCGTCCCTTCCAACAGGTCTCTTGTGACCTTATCACCGATCTCCCCACTTCCTCTGGTTTTGATTCACTCTTGGTCGTGGTCGACCATGGGCTTAGTAAGGGGGTAATTCTCTGCCCCACAAAGAAAACCATCACTGCCGAAGGGATAGCCTCCCTTTTCTTTCACAAAGTCTACACCCGCTTCGGACTCTACAACAAGATTATCTCTGATCGTGGTCCATAATTCGCTTCCGCCTTTGCCCGAGAACTTGGACGACTCTTAGGCTATGACCTCTCCTTGTCCACCGCCTATCACCCACAGTCCGACGGAGAAACGGAACGTGTTAACCAAGAAGTGGAAACGTATCTTCGCATCTTCTGTGGCAGTAACCCCACCTCGTGGTCCGATTTGATCTCCCACACGGAATTCGCGCACAACCACCGCCCCCACTTCGTTACCAACAAATCCCCCTTCTCCTTGATCCTCAGCTTTGAACCTCATGCCCTACCCTCCGTTATCCCCGATACCAACATCCCCGCCGTCGAAACCCATCTCAAAGACCTTGCCGCTGCTCGTGATGAAGCCCTTGCCTCCCATGAGCTTGCTAGGCAAGTCATGGCCTCCCGTTCCAACCGTCGCTTCATCCCCTTCGTTCTCGGAAATAGAGTCTGGCTCGAAGCCCGAAACCTTCATCGAACCATGACTCACACGAAGTTCGCCCCTAAGTGAGAAGGACCCTTTACCATTACCAAGGTCTTATTGCCAATCACCTCCAAACTCCGTCTCCCCAAAGCTTGGCACATCCATAACGTGTTCCACGCTTCTCTTCTATCTCCATATCACGAAAACCTCGT
>JBBPMR010001253.1:0-10997 GCA_038090415.1 Rossbeevera mucosa | reverse complement strand
CTATGTCCGAGCTACCAGCGAAGGACTAGAAGTCTCTGTAAGAGGGGCTGGGGGAGCCGGTGACATTGGTGTAAGCGGTGTCATCCCAGACATCATTGTCGACAAGAGTATCATCAGTGGATGGAGAACGGTGCCAGTGAGGTGGGGGAACAGGATGAATACGATTGGATCGATGGGAACGATTGGAGCATGAGGAACGAGAGAAGTGGGGAGAGGACTGAGGTGAGAACACAGGGGAAGGAATACCCAGAGGACGGCAGAGTGGGCAATGGCTCTGAAGATGCCCTGGTCTCCAGTGTAAACAAGAGGGGCATTGATAAAATGGGCAATCAATGTGTATGTGTCCAAGGCAATGGCAATGGAAGCATGCTTCATGGTAACAGGGGTGAGAGTGAGTGAGGGGAGTATGTCCCGTATTGCCGGTCCAATGTGCTTCAGCACGATCCAAGGCGTCAATCTCGGCACTATTAAAAGGGGAGGAGGATGCCGAGGGTGTATGTGGAGATGGAATGCGTTCTTGTTGTTGTAGTTCCTCGAGGTAGTGATCTAGGTCCTGTAAAAATTCTCCCATACCTAGCTGGTAGAGAGCGATGGAGAGGGCTCCATGAAGTTCATTCCAAATAGTGGATAAGAGGGATCCGATGAACCCAACATGGGCTTGTGCTGTGACATGGGAGGCGATAGGTGTCAGGCGTTTACACTGGAGGTATGCACAGTATAGTGAATAAAGGGGGGAGCCTACATCTAAGTAGGCAGAGATGGCACTAGCAAGGTGGGAATCTGTGATGCGGTGGGTTAAGGAGCGGATATATTCATTGTCGGGGAAGTCATCATGGAGATGGGAAGCGTAGAGGGGAATGTTGACAGAGAGGACAGGTTCAGGGAGACAAGTAGACAGAGTGGTAGCGAGGGAGACAGGGGTAAGTTGGGGGATTGGTACTGGTTTCCCCAGCCAGGGGTGGATTGTTCATCCCAGCCGGCTTGGGCGATGGAGGACATAGTATCTAATGGTGAAGAGGAAGAGTCGGAGGAGGAGACAGACGATGGAGTAGAAGAGGTAAATTTGATGGCCATGGTATAAGACTAAGTTTGAGAAGGTTTTGAACAACATTGTGACTTGGTGAGTGAAGAAGATGGAGGTGAAGAAGAGAGAGGGAAGGCAAGAGGATGGAGGTTTTTATAGCTTTCAAGGAGGGATTTTGCACGCCACAACTCCGATTCGGCAATCCACAAGTCTTCTTCGGCTGAATACCCTTTCCATCGGATCAGGAACATGCAGCGAAATGGGGTTCTGTGGTGGCGTAAGATCCATTCTATTTCGTATTCTTCCTCTCCATCTACAAGTTCCGAGGGTGGAGCAGGGAAATTCTTCCCATGGACGGCGTTTTCACGGTAAGGAGTGAGGAGAGAAGCATGGAACATGTCATGGATCTTCCACGTTTTGGGGAGTTGGAGTTTATAAGTGATCGGCGATAGGACTTTGGTAATGGTGAAGGGTCCTTCGCGTTTAGGGGCAAATTTTGTATGAGTCATGTTTTGGTGGAGGTTCCTGGCTTCGAGCCAGACTTTATCTCCTAGGGTAAAGGGGATGAAGCAGCGGTTGGAGCGAGAGGCCATGACTTGTCTAGCGAGTTTGTGGGAGGCAAGGGCTTTATTGTGGGCAGTGGTAAGGTCTTTGAGGTGTGTTTCGACAGTGGAAATGTTGGTTTCAGGAATAATTGAAGGGAGGGCACAGGGTTCAAAGCTGAGAATCAAGGAGAAAGGGGATTTATTAGTGATGGAATGGAGGTGGTGATTATGCATGAATTCAGCGTGGGAGATCAGGTCAGACCACGAGGTGGGGTTACTGCCACAGAAGGTGCAAAGATATGTTTCAACTTCTTGGTTGACACGTTCTGTTTCTCCATTGGATTGAGGGTGGTACACAGTGGACAAAGAGAGGTCGTATCCAAGAAGACATCCCAGTTCTCTGGTGAAGGTGGAGGCGAATTGGGGACCACAATTAGAAATGATTTTGTTGTAGAGTCCGAAGTGCGTATATACTTTATGGAAGAAAAGGGATGCTATCCCTTCGGCGGTAATAGTTTTCTTGGTGGGACAAAGAATCACCCCCTTACTAAGTCCATGGTCTACCATGACCAGGAGAGAGTCAAAACCGGAGGAGGAGGGGAGATCAGTGATGAGGTCGCAAGAGACCTGCTGGAATGGGTGGGAGCAGGAAGACTTGATAGGGGAGAGTGGAGGGACGGTGGGATGGGTATTCGCTTTATTTTGCTGACAGAGGGCACAGCCTTCAACGTACTTGCACACATATTGAGCAAGGCCGGGCCACCAGAACTCAGCTGTGACAAGCTGACGAGTTTTCAAGTACCCAGGATGACCAGCAGTGGAGTGGTCATGACAGCATTGAAGGACTGAATGACAGGAGTCATTAACAGGGGGGATGTAGACGCGTCCATTGTAGGTAAGAATGCCAGTGTCGAATTGCCAGTCGGAGAGACGAGACCGAAATGCAGGTGGGATTTTACCATCCAAGGTTTGGAGGGCCTGCAGAATGAGGGGATCGTCTTTGGAGGACAAGGCAATGACATCATGAAGGGTAAGGTCAATGGGACGGACAAAGAGGGAGTCAGGGAGGAGGACAGTGTTGTCATTATCAGGGGAGTCAGGACAGAGGTCAGAGCAGCGAGAAAGGGCATCGGGACCGGCAAGGAGTTTACCAGTGACATGGACAATTTTAAGGTCGAAATCAGAGAGGTCAAGGAGCCAGCAAGCTTGACAGCAGTTTAAGTGTTGTGCTTGCTGAAAGTATGTAAGGTTTTTATGGTCAGTGAAGACCTGGATGGAGAAAGGGGAACCATGGAGATAATGTCACCATGTTTTGAGGGCGCAGATGATGGCGAGGAGTTCATGATTGTAGATATCATAGTTCTGCTCAGCAGCGGAGAAGGTCTGTGATAAATAGGAACAGGGGTGCCAGTCGCCATTTGAGTCAGTTTGGAGAAGGATTGCACCGGTAGCATACTTTGAGGCATCGGTGGCGATGGCGAAAGGAGCAGAGAGGTCGGGGAGGCATAGAACTGGTTTGGAAAGGAAGAGATGTTTCAAGGATTGGAATGACTGTTCACAGGTGGGGGTCCAGGACCACATGAGGTTTTTCTTGGTGAGGTCGAGGAGAGGTCGGGCGATGGTTGAGTAGTTTCTTTGACTTTTGTAGGTGTGGGCCAAGAGGCTATTCCGTCAAGCTTGACAGGATCCATGGCAATCTGTCCAGGTTGGACAATCATGCCAAGATATTCGACTTCCTTAGTAGCGAAGTTGCACTTGGAGAGACAAAGGCAAAGATTGAGTTCTTGCATCCTTTGAAGGACACGTTTGGTGCGTTTGGTGTGGGTGGTGTCATCGGGAGAGAAGATAAGGAGGTTGTCCATGTAGATGATTAACCATCCCTCTGCGATCATGTCTCGGAAGGAGTCATTCATAAAGCGTTGGAATGTGGCAGGGGAGTTGCATAAACCAAAGAACATGATGGTAGGTTCGAAGAGGCCTTTATGCGTAATGAAGGCAGCTTTCCACTGGTGTCCGTCTTTGATACGGACATTGTTGTACCCCCAGCGAACATCGAACTTGGTGAAGACCTTGGCGTCTTTGAGCTTGTCGACAAGGTCAGAGATCAAGGGGAGAGGGTATGCGTCTCGAACAGTATGTTCATTGACATATCGGTAGTCCTGGCATGGGCATAATTTACTGTCCTTCTTTTTGACGAAGAAGAAGGGTGAGGCCTGAGGGGAGTTCGAAGGATGGATCTTGCCAGAATGGAGGTTCTCCTCAAGGAAGTCGTCCATGGCTTTGCGTTCTTCAGGGGATAATGGATAGAGCTTCCCAATCTTTGGGATGAAAGATTCATTGTGATTTATCTCATGGTCATAGGGTCGTGAGGGGGGAATATGATCAGTGGTGTCTTCTGAAAAGACCGAAGCATAAGCGGCATATTCCGCAGGGAGGACAGGAGGTGGTTTGGCTTTTTCGGCCGCAGTGGCAAGTTTAGTGGAGGAGGTAATTTTCCTGCAGAGAGGGGAGCCAAGGGGGGCAAAGTGGCAAGCCCCTCGGATGACGCGGTTGATGGTTCAGTTCTCTTTGGCATGGAGGATGTAGTCAGTGGGATCGTTGAAGTCTATAAAGGGTTGGAGATGTCTGTGGTATTTGGTCTGACTAGGGTATGTCGAGGCGGTTTGAAAGGAGTAGCTGAGGGAGGACGGAAGTGAGAGTTGTGGCGATGAGAGTCAGCCACATAGGTGGAGTACAGATCTCGAGATTGGTCGCAAGATTTGTCGATGGAGAGGGTTTGAGCCTTCCAATCGATAGTGGGATTGGTGGTGCAGAGCCAGGGTAGACCGAGGATGAGATTTTCCTTGCTGCAGGACATGACAAAGAAGAGAACTTTTTGGGATATCCCTTTGATGTTGACGTAAAGGGTGCAAGAGTGACAGATTTCGCCGTTCTTGTTCAAGGATTGGTCGACATTTCAAACCAAGATAGGGGTGTCGAGGGTTTTGGTGGGGAGGCGATGTTTGCGAATGAATTGCCAGTTGATGCAAGAGATGTCTGCACTGCTGTCAACGAGAGCGTGGGTATCAATGACTTTCATAGTGTGTGAAGGTACTACCAGTTGCAAAGGAATTCACATGGATTTAGCAGACTGGGATACAATTACAGGTGCACAAGCAGCTCTAGGAGATCCTTGCATCAAACGAGGTCTCCTTTTCAAAAATCCCATTTGGTGGCAGAGGTGGAAAAGCGCACTCTTCCAACCGTTTCTTCATCATCCTCTATTTCCTCGAGCTTGGGGAGGTTTTCTTCAACATGTTGCACCCTTTTCTTGGGTGGGGTGGAAGACGCAAAGTTGGGGAACATGGGTGAGGAATGTCCTGGTTTTCGACAGCGGAAGCAGAGGTTCTTCTCGATACATCGCTTGCGCTCCTCAGGAGTAAGCTTCCCAACTTTGATGGTGTCGATGTCCATAGCATTTGGGTCACGAGTGGGGGTGGAGGAGGACTGCTGGAATGAGGTGATGTTGGGGAAGGGGTTATGGGAGCGAGATATGACAAGGTTGGCAGTATTCCATTGGGACTGGTATTGAGTAGCACATTTGTACCAGTCATCGATGGTTGTCAGGACAGTGTCCATAGAGTAGATTCGGCAAGTGAGAGCAGGGGGAATTCTGGCTCCAAAGTACGAGATTAGGACATTAGGGTCGACAATCTGGGCTTGCACTATGTTGTTGCGGAACGAGGCGATGTATTCGGTGAGTGAGGGTTCGAAAGGTCCTCCTTTCTTCTTCTGAACCATCCACTTGGTGGAAAGCCAGGCAATGGCATTGTTGACAGTGTCGTGGTGTTTGAAAGCAGCCTGGAAAAGTTTCAGAAACTCTTTGAAAGTTTCAATCGTGACGTCTCCATCAGCGTCAATAGAGTTTTGTTGGTAGGTTTGGGCCCAGGTGGCAGTGGACCCCTTGGTCATGAAGGAGAGGGCGAAGGTGACTTTCTTTGTGTCGGTATTATATACTTCTTTGTTAACCTCCAGATAGAAGGTAACCGAAGAAATCCAGGGCATGGCCTTGATATAAGAGCCATCGAAGTGTTTGGGAGAGGCGATGTGAAGTTCGGTGGGTTTGGACATGGGTGGTTGTTGAATGGGGGTGGGACTAGGAGGGGTGGGGTCGGGGGGTAGAGATAGAGCAGTTCGCAAGTGGAGGGACAGGGACAGCATTTAATCCTCATCTTCAGGAGAAGGAATGAAGATGTCAGGCTCCGAAGTGTTGTCTTCGAGGCTGGAGTGGACAGAGGGTTCTGGTGAAGTTTCAATGGGGTAAGGGACAGAGGGTTGTCGCCTTAAGCGACAGGGGTCAGGGTTACGAGGGGGTCGAGAAATGGTGGGCAGTTCATGGCGATGGTGACCATAGAAGGGAAGCTAGATTTTTTGTTACGCTTGGTCCGGGTAGGAATGAGCATAGCCTCTTTGGAACGAGAGGATCATGGTGTTACCAAGATTAGGCAACCAAGGACGAAAGATACCAAAGAGATTGTGAGTCTCTATGATAGACAAAGGGCGAAGGGTGTCACTTTGAGGTGGTGACCGCAGATGTTGAGCTATCGATTGTAGCGACGACTATGACACAATCTAGTGAAGTGTCACAATGTCAAGCGTCCAGTCAAGAGTAGGACAAAGACTCGCAGAGGTTCCCCCAATAATGGGAATGGACAAAAGATGGGCTAGATTGATGAGGTACAGAAGTACAAAGGTAAGAGGAGATCTAGCTTAGGGAATATGGAAGGTTATGGAAGGGTTTATATAAGTACAGGGAAATGAAGGTGACTAATCGGATGGAACACCATGGAACATGGTGGAAGGATGATGAGTAACCCACAGTACGGAAGATGAGTCAGAATAACTGCGGATGAGTAATGGTTACAAGTAAGATGAGTAATGCGCAGCATTGACGAGTCGGAATGAGTCATGAGGGAAATGATGACTAAGGTAGATGGGTTAAGGATATTATGTCATCATAAAAGAAAAAAAAGGCCTGAGTGTGGTTTGAACGCATGGCTTGGTAGTCCATAGTGAAAACGAGCAAGAAAAGAAAAGAAACAAGTGAAACATAACAGTTTCATCCCATCCATCATTGTCAATGAGGGTATCATCAGCTGACAGGAAACAGCATTGGCAAGAAGGAGGAATAGGACGAATCTGATTGGATCGTCATAAGTGATTAGAATGAGAGAAATGAAAGTATTGTGGTGACGATTGTGGAGATGAAGCTGGAGATGGAATGCCAGGGGGGCGTCTTAAGGGGCAATGGCCCTGGGGGTGGCTAGGTCACCAGTGTAAACAGGTGGGGCATTGGTAGAACATGCAGTCAGCACGTCTATGTCCAAGGCGGTGGCAATGGAAACAAGCTTCATGGTAATGAGGGTGAGAGCTAATGAGAGGTGTTTGACCATTGTTGCCAGTCCAGTGGGCTTCAGCTCTATCTAGAGTGTTAATCTCATTGGATCCTAGTGGGGACGATGATGCAGATGGGGTGTCCAGGGATGGGATGCACTGTTGTCAACTCAACTCAAGGAGGTAACAGTCGAGGTCCTGTAAAAATTCTCCCATGCCAAGTTGATACAAGGTGACTGAAAGAGCACCTCGGAGTTCATTCTGAATGGTGGAGAGGAGGGAGCTGATGAAACCAACGTGCACCTGTGTGGTGACATGGGAAGCAATGGAGGTGAGGCATTCAGCCTGGAGGTAAGCTCAATAGAGGGCATAGAGTGGTGAGCCTACATCCAGGTAGGTGGTGATCATCAAGTAGATGTATTCCTTGTCAGGGAAGTCATCATGAAGGCAGGAGGTATAGAGCAGGATGTCGACAGAGAGGATTGGTATGGGGAGACGAGTAGAGGGAGTGGTAGTGAGGGAGACGGGGGTTATTCTTTATATTGGTTTCCCCAGCCTGGAATAGACTGGTTATCCCAACTGGGTTGAGCGATAGTGAACATAGTATCTAAGGGCGAAGATGAAGAATCAGAAGAGGAGACAGAAGATGGAGTGGACGAAGTAAATTCGATGGCCATAGTGAATAATGAGTTTCGAAAGGGTTCAGAATGATGTGTTGTTTTCTTGGTGGTGGTGGAAGGAAGAGTTGTGGGGATAGGAAAAGCAAGGGAATGGAGGTTTTTATAACTTAAGAGAAGAGATTTGGCATGCTGCAACTCCGACTCAGCAATCCACAAGTCTTCTTCGGCTGAGTACTCTTTCCATTGGATCAGGAACATGTGGCAAGACGGAGTTCCATGGTAGCGTAAGAGTCATTCTATTTTGTATTCTTCTTTGCCTTCTATAAGTTCCAAGGGTGGTGCAGGGAAGTTCTTCCTGTGAATGGGGTGCTCATGGTAAGGGGTGAGAAGGGATGCATGGAACGTGTCATGGATCTTCCATGTTTTAGGGAGGCATAGCTTATAGGTGATCAGGGATAGAACCTTGGTAATGGTGAAGGGTCCTTCTCTCTTAGGGGTGAACTTTGAGTGAGTCATGGCTCGGCAGAGATTCCTGGCTTCAAGCCAAACCTTATCTCCAAGGGTGAAGGGAATAAAGCAACGGTTTGATCGAAAAGCCATGACTTGTCTGGCAAGTTCATGGGAGGCAAGGGCTTCATCACAAGCAGTGGCAAGATCTTTGAGACATATCTCAATGCTGGGGATGTTGGTATTGGAGATGACCGAAGGAAGGGATCAGGGTTTGTTACAAACCTCGTTCTTTAACCTAGCTTTTAAGTGCTCTCGTTATCTTATCTTATCTAAGCACTCGATTTTATCTTATTGTGTCATGCAACTTGAGTCTGGACCATTATGACATCATACCTCATGGCTAGTGCATGTTAAATGCATGGTGGCCTTGTGTTGTAGTTCTAGACTCCTGTTCCCACAGTTGTGTGAACACTTAGTACATATATAGTAGTTTATCTCATGGTACGTCATCGCTGACTGAGCACCTGCCCTAAAGTATGCCTCATGGCTGCCGCATGTAAAGTAGTATATAACAATGCTAGTACCAGCCAGACTCCTTAGTCTGTTCTGGTTGATTCCCCAACCTGAAATAGTCCCTCATTCCTAAGTCTCTATTGTGTGGTGACCTAGTGCCTTAACTGTATAGTTTTGGTCATTGCCAACATAAGAACAGACTCTTTCTACTACCTCACCACTGCTCGTGACCGCCTTACCATCACAACACGTTTATCACCTACCGACACTTCGACACTCGAGGCCTTCATTGCACCATCTTACTCGTTACTCATATTGGTCTTGTCCACACCACTTGGGTGTAAAACAACCATGCTTGGATAGTGGCTCAGGACCTTACCCCTGCAGAGAACACAACTCTAATCTCAACTGTGTTCACAAAGTAGAACCTTATATGTTCACTTCGTGGATTATTAGTCCTCATTTGAGAGGGAGCAGCCCACCGCATGCATTGTTTGAAAGACTAGAATATTGAGCTTCTTCTAGTATAAATAAGACTTGAAGCCTTACAGTGTCTAAACTGTGCCATAGCCAGGCATCTCCGGTTCCTTCAACTCATGGACCCTTATTGCTTTTACAGAGAATAGGTTAGACTCTTCATGAGATCCCCCCTAACAACAAGGTATAAGTAACTGAAAGTTGGTCTCTTTGTGAGTATCACATCAGACAAAATAGCTACCATTCAGTTTTCCAAAAATTACGGTTATACTGTAAACTTTGCTTGCCTCATCTTTCCAAAAGAGGAATCAGTTACCCCTGATCTCCAATACCCTCCAATTGCCCCAGAAGGACACAAGGATTACAATCCAAATGATCACCCTTGCTCTGAAATAGAAAACATCACTCCCACCTTTGTACCAAACCCCGAATTTACCAAAAATGTCAACCTACAATGATCAGCTCACATTGCTGCAACAGCAGTTCACAACTATGCAGGAAGCTGTGCAAAGAGCAACCAACTCTGCTCGACTTGTGGAAGTAAGGGCAGCAGCTGCCGAAGCCGCCCTAATAAGGCCACCTCCACAAGTAAAAGTGGAGAAAAAGATATCCGTAGTCCCAGATCCTGGAAGCTATGATGGGACATATTCCAAATTTGAGGAATGGTGGTTGAAAATGCAAGTCTTCATGGAGATTGTTGGCAACGACCAAAACTATACAGTAATGGCACTAGGTCACCACACAATTACAACACTCAAGGGGAGGACTCTGCTTTAGGTCGGGAATCAACCAGAACAGACTAAGGAGTCTGGCTGGACTGGCATTGTATATATACTACTTTATATGCAGCGGCCATGAGGCATACTCTAGGGCAGGTGCTCAGTAAGCGATGATGTACCGTGAGATAAACTACTATGTATGTACTAAGTGTTCACACGACTGTGGGAACGAGAGTCTAGAACTACAACATGAGGCCACCATGTGTTTAACATGCGTTAGCCATGAGGTATGATGTCATAATGGTCTAGACTCGAGTCACGTGATACGATAAGATATGATCGAGCGCTAAGATGTGAGATAAGATAGACGCGCGCTTAGATAAGATAAGATAAGATAACAAGAGCACTTAAAAGCTAGGTGAAAGAACGAGGTTTGCAACAGAGATGAACATTGAGGCATACCGGTCTGACAAAGAAAGATGCATGGCAACCCTGTCATGAATTGGGGTGAAGGAGGACAAAAACGGAACTGGCACATGGGCCAGAAATCAATTAAAACAATGCTGTGACAGCCAAATTTATCCCAGTCCTGCTCTGCTCGAAAGAGGATTATGAAACCGCTTCCAGATTGGCAATAACAAAGATCTGGCACTCCGACGATTAATGTTCCTTAAACAAGGACAAAATGAATGCATGCAAGTGTTCTTAACCAAGTGGCTAACAGCATATGAGGAAGCCAACTGTGGAGACTACATGGGCACAGCTCTACTAGAACAAAATTGCCGACAGGACATAATCCAACAAGCATACCTGGATGACACTCGATGCGCGGGAGTACAGGATTACATGGTAGTCCTACAAAGATATGGTGAAGCCATTGAGGCTTTCGAATACCACAAAGGACCCCGCAAAGACCCAAATGCAATCAACGTGGATGTCATCCATCATGCTTGGGAAGAACCATCAGACTACGGAGGCAGATCAAGATCATTCGCAGCAGCAGTGGCCTCTATCCAAGGGGCACGACAAGTCAATGCCATAGGATGTTATTGTAGACGAGTAAGACTCAGTGACTATGGTGAGAGTCAACTATATTACCTGTAGACAAGTAAGACTACAGTAGGATAAGTATGAGTAACAATAGTAAGTAGTGAGTATCTTACCTCAGTGACTATGGTGAGAATCAACTGAGGTATAGTACTGTGATGAGTGAGTAAAAGTATTAGCTTATGTAAGCTACCTAATACAGAAGTGAGCGCTTGAACTCCAACACTCC
>JBBPMR010001252.1:0-10998 GCA_038090415.1 Rossbeevera mucosa | reverse complement strand
CGTTCGGCGTAGCTCTAGTTCGCATTGTCAGGGTAGATCCCATTCGAGGGAACCCTTCTGACCGCTAGAAAATAAGAATCAATCCCTTGGCACAAAGTGGGTCAGTGCAGCGGAGTCGATACCGTGCAAACGACAGAATAGCGAGCTTCTTCTGTAAGACTCGCAGCCTTACAGAGCTAAATCTGTGCCGTAGCCAGGCATCCCCGGTTCCTCGACTCTCTCCATTTAGATAGTTCCTTTCTTTTAGTTACTTTTAGGTATCTTGGTGATTGGTCTCTTCGTGAGTATCTCCCAAGATAGACTACAGCTGGTCTCTACGTGAGCATCACTTAGTCACAATAGCTACCGTACAATTTTCCTCGAATTACGGTTATACCGTAAACTTCGCTCGTCTCGTTTCCCCCAACCCATCAATAAAAAGGGAGTCAGTTACCCCTGAACTCCAATACCCACCGTTACCTCCATTTGGGCACCCCGATTACGACCCAAACGATCACTCAGATCCAAATATAGAAAGAAAATCCCCTCGCTTTGTTCCAAACCCCGCTTATACCAGATATGTTGAACAACGATCTCGCGACGCTGCTGCAGACCCTCCAGCAGCAAATCTCCGATCAAAACGCGGTCATAAACGCGTTGAATACCATGGCCAGGCAGGCCGAAATTCGAGCAATCGCCGCAGAAAACATGGCGGCCGCATTGACAAGCGGAGGAAGCACTGAAGTAAAAGTGCACAAGAAAATATCTGTGGTGCCAGACCCAGGCACATATGATGGGTCATATAACCGTTTTGAAGAATGGACCACCAAGATGGGGGTCTTCATTGAAATGAACTCGGAGGCATATCCTTCCGAAAAAGAAAAGTGCTTGGCCACTCTGTCAAGAATAGGATCGGTGAAAGCCGAAGACAAGAATGGTGCGGGCAGCTGGGCTCACAACCAAATGCTTAAATACCAGCGTTTGGGGAATTACCCCGATTACTCCGAATTGATGGACACCCTAAAAGGGCGATTCTCTTTGGGGAATCACAAAGACATTGCCTTGAGGAAACTCATGGCACTGAAACAAGGCGCATCCGAAAGGATGCAGGTCTTTTTGACCAAATGGATGGCGCTGCATGACGATGCTCAGTGTGGTGATTATATGGGTATTGCATTACTCGAACAAAATGCAAGGCAGGACATAGTCCGCCAAATATTCATTGATGGAAAAAGGGGCAAAACTGTGGCCTCTTATATAGTCACACTACAACATTATGCGGAGGCCATCGAAGCCTTCGAATATCGAAAGGGGCCTCGAAAGGACCCGAGTGCAATGGACATTGATACCGTCCACCATTCGTGGGAGGAGCCTTCCGATTTCGGAGGAGGCACAAAATCATTTGCCGCGGCAGTAGCCGAAACAAAGAAGGTTCAAACCACAGGGACCTTAAACTGTTACAACTGTGGAAAGGATGGCCACATGGCCAAAAATTGCAAAGCTCCGTCAACTCGTTGTGCGGAATGTAGCTTCTCCCGCGGCGGACACCGGAAACAGTGTTCCAAAGCAGGGAAGAAGGTTAGAACCACTGGAGAGCAAACTCCGTCATTAAGTGCCACAAATAGTGGACTGGACAGTATGAACATAGATGCCATTAGGGCATATTTAGTATCACGTGAGACGGCGGGAAAAGCTTAAGGGAACCCCTATCAGGTAAGGGTCCCTCCCAGCCGTCTGTAGTAAATAGTAGTTTTGTGCCGAGAGCTCGACGCCTAGATAGTGCTAGCTCGTTTCATTTTGATTCTGCTCGTAATTGTTTCAACTCTTTTTCTTCTCTTGAATCCAACGTTTCTTTAGATAGTACTGTTCCTTCTAGTTCTGTTTCCACTTATATTTCATCTGCACGATGTGGTAGCCTACCTGCAGATAAAACCGAAACAGCATCTCGTATTGAGCGTGGCCCCAGTAAAAGGGTACTTAATTCTGTTATAAAAGAAAAAAATATTTCCTGTCATAACCCGAATGACCGAAGAGTGCGCTCGTTAAAGCCTCTTAGGGAAATAACCTTAAAAATCGAAATAATCGAAAACCACACAAAAAAATCTAGTGCTCTGCTAGACAGTGGCGCTAATGGCATATTTATAGATACCGAATGGGCCAAGAGAAATAGAATTCCTCTGAAACCCCTAGAGCTAGTCGTCCCTGTCTACAATGTGGATGGCACTCTAAACGCCGCTGGCGGTATTGCTTATCAAACCGATCTCGTAATTGACTATATGGGTCATCGTGAGAAGGTCACAGCAGATGTGACAAACCTTGGACGTAATGAAATGATCCTCGGTTATACATGGTTAAGGGACCACAATCCCGACATCGATTGGACCATAGGAGCTGTAAAGCTCAATAGATGCCCCGCTTCGTGCAAATCATTGCGACGAACAGTGCTTTCCTCTGAGGAAGAACATGAACAATCGTATCGAATTGCCAACCTCGTAAACAACTTTCCTGTCAATGAAAAAGTTGAATACGAAGATGCTTTCAAACTAGTTCCAAAACATTATCACGAGTACTTAGATGTATTCTCTGAGAAAGTATCCGAACGATTGCCTCATAGGAAACCTTGGGATCACGCAGTCGATCTCAAGCCCGATTTTGTACCGAAGAAGGGAAGATTGATACCATTGGGACCTGCAGAACAGGACAAAGTCAAAAACTTCGTGGATGAACAGTTAAAGAAGGGGTACATTAGACCCTCTAAATCGCCACAAACATCTCCTGTCTTTTTCATTCCTAAAAAGGATGGAAAGAAACGCATGGTTATGGATTATAGATATCTCAATGAAGGCACGGTTAAAAATAACTACCCTCTACCTCTCATTTCGCAGATTATAGATAAGCTCCAAGGAGCTAAATTGTTTACCAAGATGGATCTTAGATGGGGATATAACAATGTCTGAATCAAAGAAGGCGACGAATGGAAAGGTGCCTTCGTTTGTCATTTAGGGGCCTTCGAGCCTACCATAATGTTCTTCGGGATGTGCAATAGCCCTGCGACATTCCAACAAATGATGAATGAAATCTTCGCTGAAGATGAAGACATTGTGATTATCTACATCGATGATCTATTAATCTTTTTAAAACATAATGACATAGCAAAACATAGAGAAGCCGTACGAAGAGTACTTTGAAAGCTTCGCGAGAACGATCTATTTGTAAAACCCTTGAAATGCTTCTTTGAAGTAACAAAAGTGGATATGCTAGGCATGGATGTATCAAGAGACGGTATCACCATGAGTAAAAATAAACTTGATGGTATTGCCTCTTGGCCAGCTCCCACGAATGTGAAAGGAGTTCGCAGCTTCTTGGGTTTAGCCAATTTTTATAGACGTTTCATTAAAGACTACTCACTTATTGCTCGACCATTACATGAATTGACAAAGAAAGACAAATCTTGGGATTGGTCATCTACTGCGCAAAGCGCATTTGACACATTGAAAGAGAGATTCACTAGTGCACCGGTATTAGCCTATCCGGATGATACAACACCTTATAGGGTAGAATGTGACGCCTCCGATTTTGCAACTGGAGCTGTATTGTCTACGATCATAGATGACAAATGGCATCCAGTAGCATTTATGTCGCACTCGATGACACCCGAACAAAGGAATTATCCGATAGCCGATAAAGAGATGCTTGCTATACAATTGGCGCTAGAACAATGGCGTCATCATCTCGAAGGTGCTAGACATCAGTTTGAAATCTGGACAGATCATAAAAACCTACAATACTTTATGACATCTCAGGATCTGAACAGAAGACAAGCGCGATGGGCACAATATCTCTCTAGATTCGATTACATATTGATCAACAAACCAGGAACCGCTATGGGAAAGGCAGATGCCTTATCCAGACGAGAAGATCATAGACAGGGAATAGAACACGATAACAAACAAATGGTTTTTATCCCTGAATCTCGCATATGTTCTATAGAAGAAATGGATTTGTTTGATAAAATCAAATATTGGCATGCTGGGGTTAACCACCCTGATGGATCCATTCTCCGTGAAGGATTATGGTGTTATGATGGAAAGCTATGGGTTCCTAGTGAATTGCGCATGGAAGTAATGACGCAATTTCACGACCATCCAATTGCCGGTCACAAAGGCTTGGAAAAGACGCTCGAACTTGCGTCTCGCTACTATAAGTCATGAGAGAACTCCATATCCGTGATACGACCTTCCTGATCCGCCAATCGCTCGCTCAGCACCTCGAGTTGCCGAGTGAGAGCATCTGTATGGTTATGGACCGACGTAGGTGTTCGGATTCCTTCTATTTTTGTGATGCGATTCTTGAGCGTCACGATATCCGAAGCTATGACGGCGACTAGCAACCAAGAAGCGTAAGGCGCCAGACAATGCCTGGGTGACTTCGGAAACACACTATCCGACATTCAAGTTTGAAGGGTTATACGTAAGCATCTAGACGATATAACTATTTCCTCTTTCTCCTTTTTAGATCGTCCCTCGGATGATACGCCGGCTGTTGATATTCCCCTGTCGAAATTAAGAATGTACCTCGGGAGGATCTGATAACCCACGAATATGTAATTTTTTTCTAGGCCATGTATGGCGCATTTATGATCAACCACTTGGGTCGTCGCTCCCTCTTTTTGACGTCTACCGGTTTGATAACGCTTTTCTACACTGCACAAGCGATCTGCTTCTCTGGACAGTATGCTCAGCACGGGAAAGCTATGGCTGGACATGCCGTGATAGGGTTCATTTTCCTTCTCTACGCCGCGTATTAGGACATTGCGTTCACCCCCTTCATCATCTCGTACACGATCGAGATCTTGCCATACAACACCCCCACCAAATGGTATATGTAATGTGTTCGGCGTTGTCATTTTGCTCGTCCTCATCTTCAACCAGTAGTCAACCCGATCGCGCTGGATGCTATCTACTACGTAAGTCACACTTACAGTAATATCCAATCCATGGCAAGCAGACGAAGTGATTTGTCACATTCGATCATCTAGGCTCGTGTACATCAGGGGAATGGTGAAGAGTTGATATAACCAGATAGTTCTGATAAATACCCATTATTATTTCATGGAAATAATAAGCATTTATAATGACTGAAATTTTATTTTCATACTGAAAGTACATTATTTATACTGAAATATATTTATCATTAAGATGGCTGATAACCAGTTAATGGTCATTTATTGATGGTTCTATATCATTTGGATAATAAAAGATTTTGCATTGTCATATAATGATTAACCAACATCACTCTGATGGTTTATGAGCATTCATTATCAACATCTGAGCATGCATTATTCACATGTGAAATACAGACACCATTTGATCAAATGTTAGACATCTGTTATGTTTTGTTGTTTCTTTTCACTTTTTTCCTCATTCTCACTACAGACTACCAAGTCACTGTTATGACTGGCCTGGGTAGGGTTGGTTGTAGACTCAATAGGTACTGGAGGCGAGGGGCTAGGAGTCCAAAGGTAGATACCAGAGGACGATAAAGGCCTAAGGAGTCTGAAGGGGAAGGCCTAAGGATGACTAAGGGCTAGGGGTGCTTAGTGAGCTTCACCACAAAGTAAAACATGAAGACTTGGCTGAGAGGTCTGAAGGGGAAGGCCTAAGAACAATAAAAGACTTCAAGGATGAGGAGCACACACTCAGAGAGGGGAGCACACACTTAGAGGGATCAAGGGTTGGCTGAGAGCAGGTAGATTCAAGAATATTGAGTTGCTCTAGCTTAAGGTTACAGGGACGAGTGTTTAGAGTTTATATAGGAAAGAGATGGAAGGTCATGGAACATGACCAAAGGGGAATGTGTCATCCACAGTAAAAATGAGTTATGAAGACTGCAGATGAGTCATAGTATAGTAAGTGGATGATAAATCAGATGAGTAAGCATAATGAGTAGGAGAGATAGGTAATTTGCAGTTATGAATGAGCCAGGAAGACTGCGGATGACTAAAGTACTATGAGTAAACAATTGATAAGAGGAAAGCATAGTGGTAAGCATTGACAAAAAGAGAAAGGAGAAGCAAAAGGAAAAAGTAGGGGCAAGTTGTAACAGTCACTGTGTTCAAACCAGGCTTTGGCCCTTTTCTTTTCTTCTATGATGACTAAATATCCTTTACCCATATTTCCACTTACACCACTTGCTACAGTCATTATTTCCTCCATGACTCATCTGCAGTCACTCTGACTCATCACTAATGCTGTGCATTATTCATTCTTCTTTCACCATATTCTATGGTGTTCTATTCACTTACTTAAGCATTATGCCTTTGTACTATATAAACCCTCCATACCTCTCATATTCCCTAAGCTAGATCTCCTCTGTACTTCCTTGTACTTTGATACTCCTGCAATCTAGCCCATCCCTTATTCTTTCCTTCATTAGGTGAACCTCTGCAAGTCTTTGTTCTACTTTTAACTGGATGCTTGACTCATAACACTCCACTTGATTGTGTTACAGTCAATTCTACATTCGATAGAACAGCACTTGTGACCACCACTTCAAAGCAGTATTCCTCGTTTATCGTTGAGACTTTCAATCTCTATAATATCCTTGCCCTTTGATCGTCTATTCTGACAATATCTTAAAACCCTTGTTCTACAGAGGGTATGCTTGTTTCTATCAGGACCAAGTGTAACAAAAGATCTAGCTTCCTCTAAATGGTCACCATCACTGTGAACCACCACCATTTCTTGACCACCTCATAACCCTGATTCCCATTGCTTAAGGTGACAAGTCTCTGCCCCATACTGTTACGACCCTCATTTTTCACCTAAGTCTTAAGCACTTGAGTTATTTTATGTATCTAGGTGTGCACCTATCTTATCTTATCTTATCAGATTATATTAGCGCTTGCAGTCATCTTATCCTGTCATGTGATCAAAGGGCTAGACCCATGATATCATATGTGACATCATAGTCTAGACAAACACATTGCATCGGCATGGCACATAGCCTTGCCTCATTGTTACCTCATTAACCTGTGCTCCTTATGGCTAGTGCATGCTTGACACATGATAGCCTCATTATAGTCTAACCTTATATAGTTATATCACTCTCATGACCGTGAGATCTAGTCACATGCTTACCCTAAAGTAGCCTCATGTAGAACATGTGTACTATAGTATATAATGAATGCAGCATCAGCCAGACTCCTCAGTCTGTTCTGGTTGATTCCCAACCAAACATAGTCCCTTCTCTTGAGTTTGCTTTGATTGTGGGTGACCTAGTGCAATTCCTGTATAGGTTTTGTTGTTGCCAACACATACTCCATCGAAACTTCACCAGAACCCTCCATCCACTCCAGCCTTGAAGAAAACTCTTCGGAGCCTGATGCCCTTATTCCTTCTCCCAAAGAAGAAGAAGAAATCTTGTTCTTGTCACTCCACTTGCATACCACCTTATTCCTACCCCCCAACCCAGCTCCTCCTTCCCCTACTCCTATCCAACCACCACCACCTGCCATGTTGAAACCTACCAAGTTCCACATCACCACTTCTGAACACTATGATGGCTCTTACACCAAGGCCATGCCCTGGCTTTCCTTGGTTAACTTCTACCTCAAGGTTAACAGTATACAACACCGACACAAAGAAAATTGTGTTTGCTCTCTCGTACATAACCAAGGGGTCTGCTTCCATCTAGGCCCAAACTTTCTGGCAGAACTCCATTGATGATGATGGAACCATCACCATAGAGACCTTCACAGACTTCATTAAGCTCTTCAAGGCTGCCTTCAAACACCATGACACCATCAGCAATGCCATCGCCTGGCTTACCACCAAGTGGATGACTCAGAAGAAGAAAGGAGGATTCTATGATCCCTCCCTCATGGAATATATTGCTATGTTCCACAACAATGTCGCTCAAGCTGAGATCGCTGACCCCAATGTCTTAATCTCTTACTTCGGAGCAGGGATTCCCCCTACACTCACCCACCACATTTATTCTATAGTATGTGTGACGCTTGGTCTGGGTAGGAACAAGTGCAGCCTCTGTGAAATTAGGGCAGGGGTCCAATCAGCAAGATGATCAGAGATGAGGAATACTGCTGTGAGGTGGCGGTCGCAGATGTCATCCAATCGAATGTCGAAGCGACTGTAACACAATCAAGTGAAGTGTTACTAGTCAAGCGTCCAGTCAAGAGGAGGACAAAGACTCGCAGAGGTACTTTCCACTAAAAGGGTGGATAGAGGAAGAGCTAGATTAACGGGGGGGTACCAAGGTACAAGGTAGTATAGAGGAGATCTGTTACAAACCTCGTTCTTTCACCTAGCTTTTAAGCACTCTCGTTATCTTATCTTATCTTATCTAAGCGCGCGCCAATCTTATCTCGCATCTTAGCGCTCGATCTTATCTTATCGTGTCACGTGACTCGAGTCCAGACCACTATGACATCATACCTCATGGCTAGCGCATGTTAAACGCATGGTGGCCTCATGTTGTAGTTCTAGACTCTTGTTCTCACAGTCGTGTGAACACTTAGTACATACATAGTAGTTTATCTCACGGTACGTCATCGCTTACTGAGCACCTGCCCTAAAGTATGCCTCATGGCCGCCGCATGTAAAGTAGTATATATACAATGCCAGTCCAGCCAGACTCCTTAGTCTGTTCTGGTTGATTTCTGACCATCAATAGTCCCTCCTCTCTAAGTCTTGACTTTTGTGGGTGACCTAGTGCATTTCCTGTATAGGATTTGTCGTTGCCAACATAAGAACAGACTCTTTCTTCACTACCTCACCCATCACCGGTACACGTGACACAACCATCAAGAAGCTTACTGAGGCCCTCATCGCACCGTCCCCTCTCATCATCGTTATTGCTGTGGTTATAGTCGGATCCCAGACTTAAGGGAGATCACTCACATCGAGTCTAAAGAGAACCCTTGACCAGGTTACCGTCTGTGGAAAGCAACCACATCCCCACTGCTGCATAAATGCTCGTTCAGCATAGTTCTAGTTCACATTGTCAGGGTAGATCCCATTCGAGGGAACCCTTCTGACCGCTAGAAAATAAGAATCAATCCCTTGGCACAAAGTGGGTCAGTGCAGCAGAGTCGATACTGTGCAAATGACAGAATTGCGATCTCTTCTGTAAGATTTGCAGGCTTACAGACCTAAATCTGTGCCGTAGCCAGACATTCCCGGTTCCCCGACTCTCTCCATATTAGTATAGTTTCTTCCCCTTTAGGTATCTTGGTTGTTGGTCTCTTCGTGAGTATCACCCAAGGTAGACTGCAGCTGGTCTCTTTGTGAGCTATTACTCAGTCAAAATAGCTACTTCCTCGTTCTCGACAAACTACTGTTACGGAGCAGTAAAAGAAGAATCCATCACCCCCGAATTACAATATCCCCTGACAGTAAACTTCGCTCGACTCTTAACCCCCACCCCAGAAATAGACCCCAACGACGCGCCTCAGTGTCCACCAGAACTAGACTTTATCCCAAACTTCGGACCAAACCCCAACTACACTCAATATGTCGAACGCCGATATCGCCGCTCTGCTCGCATCGCTGCAGCAGCAGATCGCAGATCAAAATGCGGTCATAAATGCACTGAATGCAACTGTGCAGGCATCAGAAAATCGAGTCGCCATTGCCGAGGCAGCAGCAACGGCGGCCACAGCTAAACCTGCTCCTCAGGTAAAAGTGGAGAAAAAGATCTCGGTTGTCCCAGACCCAGGACAATACAATGGAACCTACTCCAAGTTCGAGGAGTGGTGGTTAAAAATGCAAGTATTTATGGAAATGAATGAGGAGGCCTATCCCTCCGATAAAGAAAGGTGCATGGCCACCTTATCAAGAATTGGGTCGAAAGACCAAGACAAGAATGGTGCGGGATCGTGGGCCCGTAACCAAATGAGATCATGTAGAGTCAACGACAATTACCCACACCCCGCAGTGCTCGAAAGGGGACTAAGAAACTGATTCCAAATCGGTAATAACAAAGACTTGGCACTAAGAAAGCTGATGGCCCTTAAGCAAGGCAACAACGAACATATGCAGGTATACCTGACAAAATGGTTAACTGCATATGAGGAAGCGAACTGCGGGGACTATATGGGAACCGCTTTACTTGAACAAAACACCCGCCAAGATATCATTCGACAGGTATATTTGGATGATGCTCGACAATCATTAGTCAACGATTACATTCCAATTCTCCAAAAATACGGAGAAGCAATAGAAGCATTCGAGTATCGCAAGGGACCCCAGAAGGACCCAAATGCAATGGACATCGGCGCCGCACAAGCGTGGGAAGAACCTTCTGACTTTGGAGGAGGTTCTAAATCATTTGCAGCAGCAGTTGCCTTGACTCAAGGGGCACGGCAGGTCAACGCCATAGGCTGCTACAATTGTGGTAAAAAAAGGTCATCATGCTCGTAACTGCAAGGCAGCATCCACTCGCTGCACCAAATGTGGGTTCTCGCGCGGAGGACACCGCAAAGAATGCTCTAAATTCAAGGGCAAACAAGTCCGTGCCGCAGAGAAAACTGCGCAACAAACAAACCCCTTTAAGGCGCCAGCAGTCAACTGGCAAAGTGCCATTCAGGGAATGGATATAGAGGCCGCCAAAGCCTACTTCCGTGACATGGAAGCGACGTCGGGAAAAGCTTAAGGGAGACCACATCGGGTAATGGTACTCCCTCCCAGACGGACGATATTTCTTTCACTTCTGTTTCTTCATGTACTCGACGCCTAGATAGTGCTAGTACAAATTCTTTTTCTTTACCGTTTTACAATAGTTTCTCTCATCTCGATTCCAATGTAATTTTAGATAGTGATACCGATTCTTCCTTTTCTTTATCTCTGACATCTCGATGTGGTAGCCTACCAGATGTCAAAACCGAAACAGCGTCTCGTATTGAGCGTGGCCCCGGTAAAAGGGTACTTAATTCTGTTAAAAAAGAAAAAAAATATTTCTCTTCAGAACCTGACTGATCGAAGAGTGCGCACACTCAAGCCA
>JBBPMR010001251.1:0-11011 GCA_038090415.1 Rossbeevera mucosa | reverse complement strand
GAAGAGGAAGAGGAGGAGGGGGAGATGCGGGAGGCTTGCCTACGGAGGGGACAACTCCTTTGGATGTGACCTGGTTGCCTTCGGAGGCAGAAGGGGCATTGGTAGTATGGGCAATCAACCCGAAAGTGCCCTAGTCGTCGACATTGGAAGCAGGTGGAGGTGAAGAGGGGGTGTCCTCGGGGAAGAGGGTGATTTCTGGCGGCTGGTTGTTGGTCCACCTCGACGCTGTCCACGGTGACAGATTCTTCGATGTAGAAGTGGGAGGGAGCAGGGGACTTAGGGACCAAGAAGGCGGGGTTGGTTCCCTCATATTCACTTGGTTCTGAAGGAGGGATGGATTCGGAGCAATGGAGGGCTTCGAGGCGGTCAAGGGCCTCGACTTCAGCTGGGTCGAGTGGGGAGGAGGATGCAGAGGGGGTGGACGGTACTTCGAGGAGACCAGTTGGAGAGACTGCTTCAACTTCTGCAGGGAAGGAGAAGGGGGAGGGTTTGGGCAAGGGGGGAGAGGCGGGGGCAGAGGGGTAGTTGGCCATTTCAGCCAGAAACTGATCAATGTCGTCGACGAACTCCATCATGCCTAGCTGATGCATGGCAGAGAGGAGCTGTTCCTCGATGGCTCGGTGAGAAGCAGATACTTGGGATGCTAGGAAGGCCTGGCTGCCTTCAGAGGAGGAGAGCATAGCGTTGACAATGGGGAGGAGGCGGGAGGAGTGAATGAAGGCTAGGTATAACGAGTTGAGGGGGGAATCCATGTCCACATGAGCGGAGATGGGGTGGTGCATCCTCGAGTCTTGGAGATAGGCCCTGAGGCAACGAATAGCAGGGGAGGAGGGTTCGTCGTGTCGAAGTCGCATGGCGTAAGTGGGGATATCCACAGCAAGGACCGGGGGTGAGAGGAGGCAGAGAGAGGAGGGGACTCGGGGCGCCAGAGGATGGGGATTTCATCAGTTATGGTGGGGGGAAGAGGAGCATCAAGTCCCACCAGACTTGGACAATCTGACAGAGGAACATTACTCCTTGGAAGATCAGAGGCAGGACTTGCAACAGGAAGCGAAAGTGAAGGGGTTGTAGGAAGAAGGGAAGATTCAGTAGAAGGGGATGGGGCAGAGACATGGGACATTGTTGGTTTGGTGGTGTGTTTGGTTTAGAGGGGAAAGACGGAAGGGTGAAGCTTTTTATAAGCAAGGAGGGCGGACTTCGCATATTTTAACTCCCATTCTGGGATCCAGGTGTCTTCTTTCATGGTATACCCTTTCCATCGGATCAGGAACATGCGGTTCCTTGCAGTGCCTCTGTGGCATATGATCTGCAGTATCTCATACTCTTCTTCGCCTTGTATTAGGTCCGGAGGTGGTGCTGGGAAGTTCGGACTGTGAATGGAGTTTTCGCGATAGGGCGATAGGAGAGAAGCATGGAACATGTTGTGGATGCTCCATGTTTTAGGGAGGCGCAGTCGGTAGGTAAGGGGAGATACGACCTAGGTGATGGTGAAGGGCCCTTCTCGTTTTGGGGCAAATTTAGGGGAAGTGAGAGACCATTTCAGGTTCTTCGCTTCGAGCCAAACCTTGTCTCCTTTGGCAAAGGGTTTGAATCCTCTGCCATGGCGAGCTTTCATGACCTGTCTCACAAGTTCATGAGCAGCTAGGGCTTTGTCTCGAGCGGCAGTGAGGTTTTTCAAGCAAGTTTCTATGGCAGGGATGTTGGTTTCGGTGAGGAGGGTGGGGAGGGGACGGGGATTGAAGTCCATCATGAGAAAGAAGGGGGATTTGCCGGTGACAGAATGAGGGCGATGATTGTGGGCAAATTCTGCATGGGTGATCCAATTAGCCCATGTGATAGGGTTATCACCGCAGAAGATTCGAAGATAAGTCTTGACTTCCTTATTGACCCACTCCATTTCTCCATCAGTTTGAGGGTGATAGGCAGTGGAAAGGGAGAGGTTGTATCCAAGGACTTTTCCTAGCTCTTTGGTGAAGGAGGAGGCGAATTGGGGGCCACGATCAGAGATGATTTTGTTGTACAGGCCGAAGCGCTTGTAGACTTTATGGAAAAAAAGGGAGGCAATACCCTCAGCAGTGACAGTTTTCTTGGTTGGGCAAAGCATCACCCCCTTTGTAAGGCCATGGTCCACCACAACCAGTAAAGAGTCAAAACCAGAGGAGGGGGGGAGATCGGTAATAAGATCGCAGGAGATCTGTTGAAAGGGGCGAGAGGAAGATGATTTGATGGGAGCGAGGGGGGGAGAAGTAGGGTGGGTGTTTGCTTTGCACTGTTGACAGGCAGCGCAGCCTTCCATGTACTTACAAACAAACTGGGCAAGGCCAGGCCACCAGTACTCAGCGGAGACAAGTTGACGAGTTTTAAGGTAGCCGGGGTGGCCAGCAGAGGGGTGGTCATGGGCATGTGAGACAATGTCTTTTCGAAGAGAGGCAGTGGGGAGATAAACACAATCCTGGTAGGTAAGAA
This sequence comes from Rossbeevera mucosa, assembly GCA_038090415.1. Taxonomy (NCBI): domain Eukaryota; kingdom Fungi; phylum Basidiomycota; class Agaricomycetes; order Boletales; family Boletaceae; genus Rossbeevera; species Rossbeevera mucosa. The sequence goes on along the minus strand of JBBPMR010001251.1, from coordinate 8,545 downwards.
TGCCATCCGAGTACTTCCAGTCAGAGAGACGAGAACGGAAGGCAGGGGGAATGGTTCCTTCGAGATTTTGGAGAGCATTCTGGACAAGGGAGTCATTGCCAGCTGATGAGGCGATTTTGTTGCGGAGGGCAACATCGAACGCGCGGACAAAGAGGTTGGGGGGAAGCAGAGTAACCGCTTCATTGTCTTTTGGAAGAAGGGACAGTTTGTCAGGGCGTCGAGAGAGAGCATCTGGGCCTGCAAGGAGCTTTCCAGGGACATGGACCATTCAAAGATCGAAATCTGTGAGGTCAAGGAGCCAGCGGGCTTGTCGACGGTTGAGGTTTTGGGGGGAACAGAAGTATGTGAGGTTTTTGTGGTCAGTAAAGACCTGGGTAGAGAAGGGGGAACCTCGAAGGTAATGTTTCCATGCATGTAACACGCGAATAACCGTGAGGAGTTCACGGTCATAGATGTCGTAGTTGTGTTCTGTAGGAATGAAGGACTGGGAGAGGTAAGAGCAAGGGTGCCAATCTCCGTTGGAGTCGGTTTGGAGGAGGATGGCACCAGTGGCATCTCGAGAGGTGTCAGTTGCGATGGCAAAAGGGGCAGAGAGGTCGGGGAGGTGAAGAACCGGTTTTGAGAGGAAGGAGGTTTTTAAGGATTCAAAAGCGGTTTGGCAGGCAGGGGTTCAATCCCAAGGTTTGTCCTTCTTAGTGAGATCTATGAGTGGTCGGGCGATATCTGAGTAGTGATCGATGAAACGTCGATCGAAATTGGCAAAGCTGAGGAAGGACCTGACGTCTTTGACCTTGGAGGGAGTAGGCCAGGAGGTGATGCCATCTAGTTTGACTAGGTCCATAGCTAAGGTACCAGGACGGACAATCATCCCAAGGAATTCTACTTCCTTGGTAGCAAATTTGCATTTCTCGAGGTGTAGGTGAAGATCGAGTTCCTGCATGCACTGGAGGATTCGTTGAGTGTGTTCAGTGTGAGAGGCATTGTCAGGGGAGAAGATAAGGAGATCGTCGATGTAGATGACTAGCCATCCTTCAGTGATCATATCACGGAAGGAGTCGTTCATAAAGCATTGGAAGGTGGAGGGGGAGTTGTTCATTCTAAAGAACATGACAGTTGGTTCATACAGTCCTTTGTGGGTGATGAAGGCACCTTTCCATTGGTCTCCGTCCTTGATTCGGACATTATTATACCCCCACCGAACGTCGAACTTGGTGAAGACTTTAGCTCGCTTGAGTTTGTCGACCAAGTCGGAGATCAAGGGCAGGGGGTAGGCATCTCGAGGGGTGTGGGAGTTCAGGTAGCGATAGTCCTGGCAGGGACGAAGCTTTCCATCTTTCTTTTTGACGAAGAAGAAGGAGAATGCTTGGGGGGACTTGGACAGTCAAATCTTTCCGCTCAGGAGGTTCTCCTTGAGGAAGGCCTCAGTGGCTTTCTGCTCATCAGGAGAGAGAGGGTAGAGTTTCCCTATTTTAGGGACAAAGGTTTCATCGAGGTTGATGGCGTGATCGTAGGGTCTAGGGGGGAGGAGACGAGAGGAGGCTTCTTCTGAGAAGACGGATTTGAACTCGGAGTATTCGGGGGGAAGGGATACTTTGGGCTTAGATTTCTCGGCTTCCATGGCGAGATTGGTGGAAGTGGTGAGACGAGCAAAGTAGTTGGATCCTTGGGGAATAAACCTAGAACCACATCTCATGATGCGGTTTATGACTCGGTTTTCCATGGCTCTCCAGAGGTATTGGTCCTTAGTTTCGAATTCAAGGTAGTCATAGAGGTTTTTATCATGGATAGTGTGCACACTGATGTGTTTGGGAAGTTTCGGAGAGGGGAAAGGTGGTTTCTGGAAATGGGAGTCATGGCGTTGAAGGTCAGCAGTGTGGAAGTGGTACAGGTGGGTGGACATATCCGAGTCTTCTGAGATAGAGAGAGTCTGGTTTTCCCAGTCGATGATTGGGTTTGTTGCTCATAGCCAGGGGAGTCCTAGGATGGTGTTTTCGTTTCCACAGTCCATAATGTGGAAGAGGACTTTTTGGGTAACTCCCTCGATATCGACGAAGAGGGTGGTGGAGAAGAGGATGTCGCCTTTCTTGTTAATAGATTGGTCGACGTTTCATACTCGGATGGGGGTGTCCAGTTTGGTCCTGGGGAGTCGATGTTTTCGAACGAAGGACCAGTCAATGCAGGAGATTTCTGCACCACTGTCCACTAGAGCGGTGGTTTCGATGGCTGGGAGGTTGTGCGAAGATACAATGAGACGAATGGGGATCTTCATTGCTTTAGAGGACTTAGATATAAGTACAGGTGCACAAGTAGTAGAGATAGGAGAGCCTTGCGTCAAACGAGGTCTCCTTTTTAAAAATCCCAAGAGAAAGCGGTTTTTCCAACGACCTTTTCATCATCGGAGTCTTTCTCCATGTCTATGAGGGCTGGGGTATCCTCTTCCTCGGCTTTAGCGACCTTTTTGGTGAATCGTTTGTGAGAGGAGGTGGCTGGGGTGGAGGAGGCAAAGGCAGAGCAGGAGGAGGCATTGTGGCCTGGTTTCCTGCAGCGAAGGCAGAGTCCCAGTTTAAAGCATCGCTCCCTTTCTTCGGGAGTGAGTTTTGCGATTTTTACCGCATCGACGTCCATGGCATTGGAGTCCTTTTCCTTAGGAGAGTGGATGGTGGTCTGGGGAATGAAGAGGTGAGACTGTCCTCACCCTCTGTGGAGTTTGGCAGTCATAGCAGCACGACGTTGATAATCGTTAAGTCTCTGGGCATTGGTATACCATTCAGCAATGGTAGTGGGGACTTTCTCCATAAGGTAGACTCGTTCAGAGAGGGAGGGGGGATGCCAGTTGAGAGGAATTGACAGAGGGTGGCCTCTTCTTTGAGACCGGAGATGGCGACTCGGTTCTGGAACTGAGCGATGTAGGAAGCAAGGGAGGGGGAGAATGACCCATTCTTCTTTGTTTTCATGCGGAATGAGGAAAGCCAGGTGAGAGCGTTGGCAGCCAAGTTGGAGTGTTCGAAAGCCTTTTTGAATTCATCAAAGAAGTCGTTCCAGGTTCCAAGGGACAGGGAGCTGGCAGAGAGTCATTTAGAAGTGAAGGTGTCAGCTCAAGAATAGGCGGTGCCTTTCTTCATGAAGGAGAGGGAAAATCCAATTTGCCTCTCATCCAAGTGGTAGGTATCTTTGTTGATGGCAAGGTACCACTGGATAGAGCATATCCAGGGCATAGCCTTATCCTGAGAACCATCGAAGTCCTCAGGTTGGGCTAGACAGAGTTCCACAATTTTGGATGAGGACATGATGCGAGGGGGAGGAGGTGGGGGAAGACTAAAGGGTGGTTGTTGAGCGATTGGGGTGGGGGATGGAGGAGTGGGTGGTCTGGGAAGGACGAGACTTGAAGATAGTTGGTGGGCTAGTTCAGTGGAGTCGTCTAGTTCTTGGGTCGAGGGGAGGGTAAGATCTGGGTCAAGATTGGTATCTTCGTCGCTAGTTTGGCGAGGAAGGGACTTAGGGGACTCAGGGGGAGGTTGACCTTCTCTCCAAGGAGAGGCAATGGCTAGGGCTCGATGGGTAGAAGACGCGAAGGGGTTCTGTGGGGTGGAAGGAGGGTTCCTTCCTTCAGGTCTTGAGTAGGGCTTGGGAGAAATGGTGGAAGCGGTTCACAATGATGGTGACCGAGAGGAAAGCTAGAGCTTTTGTTACGACTGGCCTGGGCAAGGTTGGTCGTAGACTCGATGGGTACTAAGGCTAAGGGTAGGGAGTCCCAAGGTAGACACCAGAGGACGACGAAGAGCTGAGGAGTCCAAAGAGGAAGGCCTAAGAACGACGAAGGGCTGAGGATGCTTGATGAGCTTTACCACGAAGTGAAACACGAAGACTTGGCTAAGGAGACTGAAGAGGAAAGCCTTGGGTCGACGAAGAACTAGAGTGAGGAGCACATGCTCAGAGGGATCAAGGGTGACGCTGAAAGCAGGTATATTTCAAGAGTGTCGAGTAGCTCTAGCTTAAGATTACAGGGTCAAGTGTCTAGAGTTTATGTATCAAGGAGATGGAACATCATGGAACATGATGGAAGGGGAATGTGTCATCCACAGTATGGATGAGTCATGGAAGCTGCGGATGAGTCATAGTACAGTAAGTAAGTGACAAAGCATGATGAGTAAGAAGGGTTGGTAATCCGCAGTTATGGATGAGTCAGGAAGACTGCGGATGACTCAAGTACAGTGAGTAATAAGACCGATACATGATCGATAAGAGAAAGGCATAGTGGTAAGCATTGACAAAGAGAGAGAGAAAGAGAGAGAGAAAGAGAGAAGAAGGGAAAAGAATAGGAGCAAGTCGTAACACATAGCAATTTGTCCAGGTTGGATGATCATGCCAAGATATTCAACTTCCTTCGTGGTGAAGTGGCACTTAGTGAGGTGAAGGTGGAGATCGAGTTCTTGCATCCTTTGAAGGACACATTTGATACACTCTGTGTGAGTGGCGTTATCGGGGGAGAAAATGAGGAGGTCATCCATATAGATGATGAGCCATCCTTCAGTGATCATATCGCAGAATGAGTCGTTCATGAACCTCTGGAAGGTGGCAGGGGAGCTGCAAAGTCCAAAGAACATGATGGTGGGTTCAAAGAGGCCTTTGTGAGTGATGAACGTGGCCTTCCATTAATGTCTGTCTTTGATATGGACATTGTTGTAACTCCATTTAATGTCGAACTTGGTAAAGACCTTGGCGTCTTTGAGCTTATTGATGGGGTCGGAGATGAGGGGAAGAGGGTATGCATCATAAACAGTGTGTTCGTTGATGTAACAGTAGTCTTGACATGGGCAGAGTTTGCCATCCTTCTTCTTTACAAAGAAGAAAGAGGAGGCTTGGGGTGAGTTGGAAGGACAGATTTTCCCAGAGCAGAGGTTTTCCTCAAGGAAATCATCAGTGGCTTTGCGCTCTTCGGGTGACAAGGGGTAAAGTTTTCTAATCTTTGGGACAAAGGAGTTGTGTTGCGCAATGCCTGGACACAAGGACAATAACCCTGGCCACACAATCACAATACTAAGACAATGGGAAAACAATCAATTGGGCAATGAAATACCCTTAATAACAAGTATGAGTAGGGGGCACTATGGTGAGCCACTACACAGAGTCTCGGCGGAAAGTGAACAAGAAAAGACTAGGAAACTATCAAGAAACCCAGGTCACTATATACTATCAGCATGTGGCTGTACTGTGCTATGCTATACTATATATGTCCATCATCACGACCAATCTATCTATGGCTATGCTTATTTATGCTATGCTATAGGCAGTACACACACGGTATACACGAGGTGTGGCAGCACAATGTATCCTGCTGTGTGACTATGTGGCAGAGATCCGATCCATCGGCAATCTATAGATCTATTGAGATGCAATCGTGATCCAAGGAGATTCCATCGAGATCCAATCAAGATCTATCAGGAACTATATCAAGATCTATTGTGATAGGAATCTACGATCCACTATGCCTATAACAAGCTATATGGCAACACACATAACACTTGTGCTCTACCATGCTATAACAATGAGGAGGGTTCCTATATCCATGACTCTGCAATGAGGACTATGATGTCATGGTCTAGATGCCAATGACCAATGCTTATGCAATGATGTAGGTGGTGACATCATAAGTCATGTGACCATACAATGAACTATGACAATGACAATTGCGGGCACTAGATGCGGGCATCTATCACTGCTATGATGGGCGGTTAAGTGAGCGTCTATGATGAGTGTCTAAGGTCAATGCCTAGATGACAGACTCCTATTGCGAGGGCTAATAAGCCGGCGTCTATTCAATAACTATGGTTTCTATCCCTGGGTGTGTGTCTCTCATGGGCGCCAATGCAATATTCTGTGTCTATATTCAATAAATGAGTGCTAACACTCGAGACTAGGGGCTATTGGGGAACGTTTACAACAAGTTGTTAAGGTTGATCTCATGATCATAAGGATGAGATGGAGGAATGTGGTCTGTGGTGTCTTCTGAGAATACCCAAGTGTAAGCAGAGTATTCCTCTGGGAGAACAGGGGGTGGTTTTGCTTTTTCAGCAGCAGCAGTGAGTTCAGTGGAAGAAGTAATCTTCCTGCAAAGCGAAGAGCCTAGGGGGGTGAAGCGGCAGACACCGCGAATGACACAGTTGATGGTTCAATTTTCTTTGGCACGAAGGTATGCTTTTGGATTATCGAAGTCAAGGTATTCATGAAGGCAGTCTTGGGTATCAAGTTTGATGGTCATATGATGAGGAGGTTTGAATGGAGCAGGTGATGGAGGGGAGAAACAAGAGTCATGATAATGGGAGTCAGCTATGTAAGCCAAGTACAAGTCTTTGGATTGGTCATAGGATTCATCGATGGTAAGTGTTTGAGCTTTCCAATCGATGACAGGGTTGGTGGTGCAGAGCCAGGGAAGGCCAAGAATGAGGTTTTCCTTGCCACAGGACATGACATAGAAGAGGATTTTTTGAGAGATCCCTTCAACATTGGTGTAGAGGGTACAAGTATAGCCAATTTCACCATTTTTGTTTGAGGATTGGTCAACATTTTTGACCAGGATGGGGGTGTCAAGTTTCTCAGTAGGGAGATGGTGTTTGCAAATGAACATTCAGTCAATGCAGGAGATATCTGCACCACTGTCTACAAGTGCGCGGGTGTCGATGACTTTCATCATGTGCAAGGGTATAATCAGCTGCAGGGGAATATGCATGGATTTTGTTGGCAACGACCAAAACTATACAGTTAAGGCACTAGGTCACTACCAATAATACTAAGACAAGAGTGGAATCGGTTTGTGGTCGGAAAATCAACCAGAATAGACTAAGGAGTCTGGCTGGTACTGGCATTGTTATATACTACTGTACATGCGGCAGCCATGAGGCGTACTCTAGGGCAGGTGCTCAGTAAGCGATGACGTACTGTGAGAGAAACTACTAAATAAGTACTAAGTGTTCACACACTCGTGGGAACGGTGGGTCTAGACTACAACATGAGGCCACCATGCATTAAACATGCACTAGCCATGAGGTGTGACGTCATATGATGTCATAGTGGTCCAGACTCGAGTCACGTGACATGATAAGATATGATTCGGCGCTTAATTGATAAGATAAGATAGACGTGCGCTTAGATAAGATAAGATAAGTGCTAAAAGCTAGGTTGCAAAAGAGGGTTTGTAACAGATTTAGCAGACTGAGATACTATTACAGGGGCACACATAGCACAAGGAGATCCTTGCATTGAGCAAGGTCTCTGATTCAAAAATCCTTCTTGACATGAGAGAAATGAACTCTCCCGATGGTGTCTTCTTCATCATTGTCTTCCTCCAACTTAGAAAGGTTTTCTTCTACATGCTGCATATTTCTCTTAGATGAGGTTGAAGATGTGAAGTTGGGACAAGAAGGAGTGGGGTGGCCAGGTTTACAGCAGCGGAAGCAGAGGTTTTTCTCGATGTAATGCTTTTGTTCTTCTGGAGTAAGCTTTCCAACTTTGATGGCATCTACATCAATAGCATTAGGGTCTTGGATAGGGGTGGAGGAGGACTGCTGGAAGGAAGTGATGTTGTGAAGGGGATTATGGGAGCAGGAGATGATGAGGTTGGCAGTGTCCCATTGGGATTGGTATTATGTGGCACATTTGTACCACTCATCAATGGTCGTAGGGACAGTATTCATGGAATAGACACGGCGAGTGAGCGCAGGGGGAATTCTGGCTCCAAAGTATGAGATCAAGACATTAGGGTCGACAATCTGAGCTTGTGCAACATTGTTGTGGAACAAAGCAATGTATTCCATAAGTGAAGGTTCAAAGGGACCACCCTTCTTCTTCTGAGTCATCCATTTGGTTGAGAGCCAGGCGATGGTGTTGTTGATGGTGTCGTGGTGTTTGAAAGCAGCCTTGAAGAGTTTAATAAACTCCTTGAAGGTCCCCATGGTGATATCTCCATTGTCACTGATAGAGTTTTGTTGAAAGGTTTAGGCCCAGGTAGAGGCGGACCCCTTGGTCATGTACGAGAGGGCGAAGGCAACTTTCTTCACATCAGTGTTGTATGCTTCTTTGTTAACCTCAAGATAGAAGTTAACTGAAGAAAGCCAGGGCATGGCCTTGGTATAAGAGCCATTGAAGTGGTCAGGGGAGGAGATGCGAAGCTCGGTGGGTTTATGTTACGACTTGCCTCCACTCTTTTTCCTTCTTCTCTTTTCCTTTCTCTCCTTCTCTCTCTTTTTGCCAATGCCTACCATTATGCCTTTCTCTTATCGATCATGTATCGATCCTATTACTCACTGTACTTTTGTCATCCACAGCCTTTCTGACTCATCCATAACTGCGGATTACCAACCTTCTTACTCATCTTGCTTTATCATCTGCTTACTGTACTATGACTCATCCGCAGCTTCTATGACTCATCCATACTGCAGATGACACATTCCCTTCCATCATGTTCCATCATGTTCCATCTCCTTGGTACATAAAGCCTAGATATCCCATCTTGTAACCTTAAGCTAGAGCTACTCAATACTCTCAATCC
>JBBPMR010001250.1:0-11020 GCA_038090415.1 Rossbeevera mucosa | reverse complement strand
TTTGAACACGTCATTTGTACCAGCTGCTAGTTTGTCGAACGAACATGTTTATATCTGTACAGAACGTGCGTGACAAGTTTTAGAAACCAAATCTACCGATGTATATGAAAAATTTGCTTGATGCTTGGCTGCTATGTACTGAAATACCGAGCGTATTGGAAGCATCCAACATGAACTGATGCCAGTCTCCAAGCCTGGTTCTGCCATCCATTTGGGGCACAGATCGCTCACCTGATCAGTAGGCATCAGAAGACTAGCCGGAATTAGATGGGGAAACAACCTGTATTGGTTCGGAATGATGTAGGAGGCTAAGAGCCCTGTTTGGTCGAATGTGCCATGGCCCTACGACAATGAAACGAAGGGTTATACAGGCTGTGCTGTTCCATTTTTTGATGGGGAAACATCGATGTTGCATCGTCGAAAGTGGAACCCTGAGGATCGAATTCAGACAGTATGGAAGGGGAATCTGTGTCCACCAGTCGCCCATGGGATCCTCGTCCCCTTGCCAAAGGGAAGACGCATCGTGGCTGAACACCTCAGAGCAATTCACATCGGTAACTTCACAGTACGAGTCTGCTCAGCTCCAATTAGTGGGGGTTGAACCGTATCCAGACGCATCAGAAGCGCCCGAGCTCATTGGTTGTCTATTTTGCAGACAGAAGAAGGAGAGGGAATCCTTGGATGATGTTGGTGTATATCCAGTAGTGCCTCGTCAAGGCGGCTATTCGTTCTGTACTCATATTGAACATCCTGGTACGACGGGTTGCGACTTGAGAGAATTAGTGAGCACTCACTAACACTTCCCACCCGCGCTCATCCTGTTCTCTCACATAGCAGTTGAATGACTGGCATCCACAGCAACCTGCGCCATCGATTCCTTCTGGATACTCTTATATTCCGTGAAGTGCTTCAATTTCTTCAGAGGCCCGCCAGTGGGCGACAGGAGCAGTCACGTACGAGAGGGTATCTTCGACCAATCAGATCGCAGCAGCCGATTCTCGAACTCCATCCGCCTTTTTTCGAGGCCCGCTCGGCGATGACCGAGTCGCGACTTCTCGGTCACCTGACGCGCTGCCCGTGGCAATGCTGTGCGGAGGGGAATTTTCGCAAGGTCGAAAGGGGGCAAGTGAGGACAAAAGTAGGTTGTAGCTATACAACGATAAACACAAATAGCCTCTTCCTGGCCATGCGATCTGCATCGCTCTCACCATCTTCAGTGGTGGTATCCTTCAGTCCATCACGCATCGCGTGGTACAGGCGCTGGGGGATCAAGGCAAGCACGAACGTTTGTCCACCTTGTTCTTCACTCGTCTAGGGTGCTCCGCGCGTTAATAGAAGACAGTCTGTTGATTGCGGACGCTGTACAAAAATGCCCCGATCACAGTTTTAATACAAGCCAGATGGCGGGCGAGTGGTTAACGAGGCGCGCCAAGCACCTGAATCTCAAGAATAGGAAGGTCAGTTCATTCATAAAGCATAGTGTCGTGCTCATCTTGATGTAGTTGGCGGCGATCATCATCAGGGACCCGAGACGTGGGCGGCCAGCAGGGGTACGGAGCATGCCCCTACAGCAGTGTGTTCTGGAACATGAACTTATGACTTGCACTAACCTTGTCTATCCTGCATGCATGTCTAAAATGGTCTGAGGTGCAATCTTCGAGGCGCTACGTGTCGCGTGAGTGGAATCTTGAATTCTTCTTCAAGCCAATTCAACTGGAAATGATGTACGGCCGCTTTCATGGCACCGGAAGAGTCATTCGACCCATATTGTAGAACTGAGTGACAAATATAAATGACCCGGTGAGTCAGGACTCGGGAAATCCCTCCCTGGTGTTTTGCTTGGTCACACAACCACCGGTGTCACTGTAACAACCGGTACGGCCTGGCCGATGGCATTATCAAGAAGCCGATCCTGCCATTTCAAAGCAAAACTTCTCGGACCGATGTAGGCTGTCCAGCTCAAACTTCTGCAACGTCGATCGGGAAATTCTCAGCATGAATGCAGTATTTAACGCTACTAGGGGATGTTCCAGCGGCCTAGACAGGTATACGCTATAGCGTCAACTATATTGCGAATGATGTCGAACTGACTCGTTTAGGCTTAGGAAAGGCGCCCGGCGAGCTAGCGTTTTGAAGAAATGTTTAATTCAAATTGACTGTTCAGTGGATCCATCGTGTGGAAAGTTTTTCAAGTATCGGAAGCCCGAATCTTCAAATCGGCGCCTCGAGAAAGCTTGAATGTTACTGTTATTCCTCAGCGCCGGACGGATTGTTGCCGGCGTCGTCATTTCAATGTGATGTCCTCAAGAGTTCGGGAGAGACTATGTAAATATATAGTACCATATCAGGGGATGGAAACGCATTGGCTAGGACCAGTTACAAAACAACAGGTATCGACAACATATGTTCAACAGTAGCTTTAAATTGACCCCAGATGGCTTGCCGGCTGAAAGGCGGTCCTTCTGCTTCTACATCAGGGTCCCATTTACCTACCCAGCTTGTGATGAACCCTCCATCCATTGAAATTCGTGAATCCCAAAGTGGCCAGTCACCAGCTGGAAAGGTGGGGAACGCGGCAACAAAAGCCATCCATAATAAGTCCCGCGCAACACGGTAAGCATCTGAGAAACTATGCACAAGATTCATGTCTGTCACCAAGCAAGTCTAGATCACTTTAGCCAGTCTTTGTCAGTGGGAAATATCAGTGGGCTCAAAGTTGGATGGAAGTGGAAACATGGTCTTGATGAAATAATAATGAAAATTCGAGCGTAAGCCAAGGGTGAAAACTCACGGGATTCAATGTTGTTCTCTCCGTTAGCTGGTATTCGGGTAAAACATACGATGGATAATAACCCAGTCCATTCATCTGCAAGGCATATGGAAACTTCGACAGGCTGAAGTAGTATGTTATTAGTAGCTGTTGCTCCGTAGCATTATTACTCCTCAAGAATCTTACGATACTGCCAGGGACCTATCCGCGAGGGATGTTACCATGTTACCAGGAAAATAAATCGAAAGATTGAGTGGGTTGAGAGTAACACCGTTGGGTTGGGAAACAGTTCTGACATTGAAAGTAGTCGACATCCTGGAAAGAGAAGGAAGGAACAAAGACTCAATGAAAATATAGAACCCAGATGGCGCGGGTTGCTTCAAACGCCACGGTTGTTAGTAGTTTACGTGATCTACGCATAGCAGTCTTGAGCAATGAAGCTGTTGACTTGGAACGCGAAGACGCCGACACTGTTAATATTAATGACCAGACGTTCGCGATGCGATGTAGGTAGTTCACATACGCTTACCATTTGAATATCTCAGCTCGGAACCAAATCTACTTATTATTCAGGTACCATGAGTGATCAAAAACCATGACGGGTGAGGGGCCGCCGTCTGAGTCACCTGCAACGATGTACACACTAGCAGGTATAAAACAATACCTGTCGTGCGCTATGCACAGAGGCGAGCTACAAATAGACGTAAAGAAAACGACAAGGAGAATGGATGCCAGTGACGTATCTCGGACCGTTCGTTGACGCACCTCGAACTTCCAGGGATTGAAAGGTTCCTTGGAATATCCTCAGCGTGCGCCCGGGACGGATGCGGAGTGCTGCCGGTGTGGGGGTGGCACGTCACGACGCCACGCATCATCATTTGTATCACGAGCCGGACGTATCGGTGAGGTGTTCGGGAGCGACTCATCTAATCAATCTATGTACTTATGCAGTACAGTGGCAGGTACCGATGGAAACGCATCGCCGCACACATACTACTCTGATGGCGGTCCTTGAACCTCCCACGCGCTATGCCAGACCGGGAAGTCGCTACCGAGCCGGTACTAACAGATCCGGAAACGCCTCGTGGCATGTGCTGCTGCATGATGCGTTATCGGAACAATAAAGTGCCGATGTTGTGTTTCAGTCACGTATGTAGTACTCGTACATTCGGGTTTAAATAGGGAAAAAATTGCATAACTAGTGGAACACGATGCACTGTCTAAATGAAATGTGTGTGCAACAAATGGAGACGGAGAATTACGGAGCGTACAGGTCCGGATCACAAGTACATGCATATGAGCTATAACGAGTCCATTAGGATTACCAGTTCTGAAATCTATGTTATTCGTGGTTGGTCGTGAGACCAAAGAGGGGAAGGGTGACGAGATAGGGGGAAGTGCTAGAGAAAAGCAAGTCATTGCATTAAGAAGCGGGCGACGCCCAAGAAGCCGCGGGTAGCAACCCCAACGACATTTTTGCTGGCTTCGCTCGGATGCGCCGGGGGAGGTCGTTTCCAAGCAGGCTGGCGCCTCGCTCTCGGTGCGCAGCTGTGGCACACGTACGAAGGCGATCCACCGTGGATTTTTCTAGCCTTGCCATACCTGCGGACGTTGTCAGCACACCGGTTTCAAGAGGTGCAAGAAGGATGCTTACATGTGCTTGCACGTCAACCAGCAATGGCTACACGTCCCGGGATGTTCGCTGCTGAACACGCAGCGGCGCGAGTAACAGTCCTGCGCTGTGTCCATGTAGACCAGGCACTGTGGTGATATGGTCGTCATCGTCTGGTTTGTAGGTAGAGAGAGGACACGAGACTGACCTCCTCTGAACCACCTTTCTCGTTGACGCAGGGAGGGAAGAGTGGCTCATCTTGGCGACACTTGGAGCAGGTGCGAATGGGGATGACGAGGTTACACATCGCTGTACAAGACGATTAGCACCACATTCATGACCCTGATTGTCGAGAGACATACCTGATGATCCCAACAGACACTGGGGCCACTGGAGAGAGTAGATGTGGCAAGAGGGGTATGAGAAATAGGGCGACTCCAGTCCGAGGGGAATAAATAGAACTCGATCAAGCACAGCTTATATATACCTTGGGGCGTAGTCAATCACAATCATTTACCTTTACTCCAAAGCACTTTTGCACTCTTAACCGAATGTGGATGATAGGCGATAACAATGGCCATTCCGGCACACAAGAATGGATTTGGGTGTCAATGAAGATGGAAAAGTCCGAAACCATGTGGACCACGACCGAGATCAATGTATTGCCTGTCGGGTATCCTAGAAATTTGGGTGGAGTAATATGTTGTCGTCTGACCAAATCGACAGCGCAGCCTCGTCGAAGCAGAGCTTCAATGACTTAGCCGACATCATACTAAAACTGAATACTTACAGGGTCACCTTTTCCAAATCGGTTCGGGTTTCATGCGCCCGAATTGCCTGTCGTACAGGCTGTGGTCGCAAGTTCAAGTCAAGATCATGCTCCTCGAAGTTGCAACCAGCCTAGCAGCGCTCTTGGTATATTCGTTCTCTTACTATATTCATCTCACTCATTCATCACCAAGGCCGTCTTCATCTACCGCAATGGCAACGTCGCCTGGAACCACATCCTCACCGTCCCAGACCTCCCAGACGCGTACTACATCGGGGGTAACTGGACCTCCCACTGCTCCCTCATCCAAGACCCCGCCTCCACCGACCTCAGCTACTGCGAGGACATCACCTTTTGGGACCACTGGCACGGCTCGGACGACCCCCAACTCGCCAACCGCCTCGTACTACTCGGCTGCGACCCCAACCGCAAAGCGTGGAACACCGTCATGGGTCCGCTCCGCGATCCCGGCCCGCGCGGACACCTCTTTCTGTACGACCCCAGCACCGACGAGGTCCAACGCCTCGCGCTCGCTGGGTACCCCGACGGCCACGACTTTCACCCCCTCGGCATGGCCGTCACGCCTTCCCTCGACGGTGCCCCGTCGAACCTGTTCGTGATCAACCACGCGCGTGCACACACGACCGTCGAGCAGTTCGTCCTCCGCCCGGCGCGTGCGGTGGAAGAGGAGGAGCAGGCGGGCAGAGCCAGTCACGCGATGAGTGCCCGCCGGGCCAGCGCGCAATACGTCCGCTCGCTCCGCTCGCCCTACTTTGTGTCCCTGAACGCCATCGCGCTGACGGGCCCGACGAGCTTCTTCGTGAGCAACGACCACCTCCTCACGCGCCGCCTCCCATACCCGATCGGGCGCGTGCTCCCGCCCGTCGAGTCCATCGCCGCCCTCCCCCTGGGCTGGCTCGCCCATGTCTCCCTCCGTGAACCCGCATCATCATCATCCGGGGTCGAGGTCGGGGTCGAGCACACGTTCGCAGCCCTCGGGATCCCGTTTGCCAACGGTATCGCGCTCTCGCCGTCGGGCACCCAGCTGGCCGTCTCCGCGTGCTCGCTCGCGCTCGTCTACTTTTACGACGTCAACAAAAGCGCGACCGGCAGCACGCCGACGCTGTCCTTCTCGCACAGCGTGCCCGTCCCGTTCTTCCCCGACAATGTCGCCTACGACGACGACGGCTCCCTCATCGTGGCTGGACACCCCCACTTCCCCTCGCTCATCCGCGTCGCTGCGAACGCGACCGGGGCGAGGTCGCCCAGCTGGGCTGTCTCCATCTCACCTTTCTCGAATGAGGGGAACGAGGATAGCGCGAGGGGGTATGACCGTCGTGCGCCCTTGTCCGCGTCCAAGTTCGTCCCCATGGTATCGACGAACGAGGTGGAAACTTTGTTTCAGAGCGACGGATCCGTGTTTGGGTCCTCGTCGACGACGCTCAGGGACTCGAGGACGGGCGCGATATACGTCGCAGGGTTGTACGAACAGGGTATCCTCACGTGTCGACCATGATACTTGAAGACAGACAGATATTGTTGTCTAGATCGTTTCGTATTCATTGAGACGTACAAATCGTATTTATCATGGAAAAAGAGAAAGAAAAAAAAGGCCCTCGACGGGGAGCATAATCCTTGTCGAAAAGAGGACACACCAAACTAAGTAAGAGTGGACAACAAGACCAAGTAATTAGTGGAAAGAAAAGAAAGGTGGGGATAAGGAGACATTAGCGGTGTTCAATATACCCCATAAAAAGCTAACTGAACAGGGGACAACAAGGATTGTACATCAATTATCATCCAAAGAAATTTGGAAGGAATGATCTAAAAACACGCATCAGCTGATAGAACATGGCTCATAGCAGGACACACGCACACAGCGCTCATGCCAATTGCGAATGCAGCGACACCCCAAGCAAACGACTTGTTTCTCGGTTCCAGATGGAACCGGGATACACGTTTGTTCGTCGCAATCTGCCGTTCCTCGGTCTCTGGTTCCTTGAAATCAAACTGTAACTGCTCATTTCCCCCTCCCTCCCCCTCTCTCTCCCTCTTCAACGATGCAGATGGAGGCGCAGGAGCTGCTTCGGAAGCAGGTTGGTCCGATTGCATCTTTGGAAGGTCGCGTTCTGCCTTTAAGCGTTCAATCAGCTCCCTTTGCTCCGCAATGTCCTGAGTCATGCTCGGTTTCGCAAGCTCGATCGTCTCCGCCTCCTCCTCTACGATTGTCTCATCCGACCCTCCAGGCGTTGTGATCTCGGACAGACGGACAGCGCGGGCAATTCGAACCGGTTTTGGCGATTTGACGGAGACGGGTGCCGGAAGTGGTGCTGGACTCTTTGTCCGTGCGGACCTGCGAGGAGGTGGTAAGTTGTTGATCGGTTGTGGTGGAGGCTGTGCTGGGGAGGAGGCTGGGGAAGCTTCCCTCCGTCGCTTTGCCGTGGGTGTCGTCATGGACGATGCGGGGGTCAGCAACGCTTTGGAGGGAGTCGGTGCGGGCGATAAAGTGGAGACGGCCTTGGGGGTGCCCTTGGCGGTCGACCTGCGGTAGGAGCCCTTTGGATCCGGCGAGGCCTTGGCGATAAGGTGAATGACGTCGTGGAGGTGGTACGCGTCCGCGAATTGGGGGAGAAGGGCGAGGGAGGCACTGATCCAGGTGCCGGCGAGACGGACGATACCAGGCTCGCGTGCAGAACCGTTGTTGCCGGAGAGGTCAAAGTTTTCCTTGGCCCATTGGGTTTCCCTGCGTTCGTCGAGCTCGCTGGCTTCAGGAAATGCGGCGCGGAACATCGTCGTGAGACTGATGGCGCCGGTGTCGTAGCGGCGGAGAATGAAGGCATGGCCGGCAGGCTAAGTTGGGAGTCAGGAGGGGCGAACTCGAGTGGAAGAAGTGGGACGTACGGTTGGAATTTTGAGACGACCGACCTGGAGAGAGGTGAGAGAAGGAATGGGAAGAAAGAGGAAGATACGGACGAGAACTTCATGGCCATCGCGATCGAGAGACTGATACTTTACAGGGGGCCATTTTGCGAGGTCGACTTTCGGAGGAATGAGGTTGTGGTAGAAGAAAGAGAAGTATGACTGACCTGAGTTGAGATTTGGATTTTGGTATTTGAGGGGAAGTTCAGGTCTTTGTGGTGGCATGATTGCACTCTATCAACAACGTTCCTGTTCAAAAAGCATTCAACACCCACCCTTTTAAAACTCCGATATACACTACATTGAGTGAATACCTACCAGTATAACTAATCACCCGCCGAGGGCTAGGACAAGACAAAACTAGGATTGGCAAACGATCGGGTCTGCAATAACGACACGAGTCCCTGCCCCCGCGTCTTCTTTGATGCTACCTGCCCATATTCGTCGTCATCAACTCCAACACCGCGCTGGTTACGCCTGCGTTTGTTGATCTGAAGTGGGAGGTTGGCAATTCGATGGGGCAACACTGGACATACAATTGGCCTGAGTTTGAATGTGTCTATAATATGGTTGCCTTTGGTGTGGACCTCGTTTGGTACTGGGCTTGCAACAATGACCGAAGGATTCGACAAGGTCTCGGAACGTATCCGTACACTGACTACCGTGCTAGAGTCGATGAAAACACGGTCTGATCCCACCAGTAATCGCCGGGAAATTCTCTCGTTCTTGTGACCCTCCTTACCCGCGGCGATGAGAACAGTCCACGCGAAGCAAAGGCCATAGCTGCTACGGGCGCGTTGGGAAGCGATGGAACCGCACGGACACTCGTCGTCACTCAAAATCCCTCCCAAAAGTCGCCAGTATCAATGTCACTCGGATACAGAAGACAGGCAAATCGTTCCACGACATAGTGAATGGGTAAGTGCGATTACAATTATCCATCATAACCGTTAACCTTATGGTTTATGGACTTCTGCTACCAGCCCTCCGGATCCAGATTCGTTTGCAGATCAAATTGCAGACATCTGGGCTGCACTCGAACGGTACGACAGAGGAGCCCCAGAGGATTACCTCGCTTTACGAATTTTCGTCATTACGCGCAGCTTCCGCAAGCTATCGGAGCGGCTGCGTGAGGACAGAAGACTCTTCAAAGACGATCACCTCTTTGACGTTCTCAAAAAGTGGCAACCACACGATCCTGAGTTGGAGCCATGATGGCTCCTGATTCCTTCGTGGCTATACAACATCTTTCCTACTCTGAGAATGGGGTATGTATAGAAAATGGTCAGCTTCATTGGTTGATTTCGAAGGAAACATTGTCATTGTGGGCGAGCATTCTTGCAATAATGCTCAGGGTGTTGAATAAACATATCGGAAATGTCGAGTTTCCTATAGCTTTGGGGGAGGGCTAGTGCTCCCCCGTCGTCGAGGTCAACGCATGGTGTGTCGTCTTGTATCACTTCGTCTTGTGGGATCAACGAGTCGTTCAATTCCTCCTGGAGAAAACCAGTTTTGCTCAGCACCTCCAAGAATACATGCATTACAATTACATAGGCGGTCTGTCTTCCAGACCATTTCCATTCAATCCTAGTTGTTGATTGCTATCATCTCCACAGCTACAGAGGAAGATGGTAGGTCATATGTGTGTCATGTAGTCCCCTATTTATTTGTTTCATTCAGACCCTGACATAACTGCGGAACACAAAGAAGGTGCTGGCACAACTGTCCTTCGCTATCTGAAGTCAGTTGTAGCTTGGCATGCCGCTTTGGATCATCTCACCGCCCCACCCTTCGCGAAGCAGATGGTGTCAAATTTTGTTGTTGGACTTGTTGAAGTCCCACCTGGCGACACCTCTCTGCTAGCTGTCGATGAACTGATAGAAATATATCGAAGACGTGACACGACTGCAGACAGTGATATTGAACAGAGAATCGGTGCCCTTCGCAAACACTACAGTTCATCGTTCAGGGGAACGGTCCATGCAGAGGCGAGTCTCATGGGCCTCCTTGCCTACGAACATTACAACGAACGCTGCAAGTATGGGGTGCAAATACAGGAAGAGGGGATCCTGGGTGAACTCCTCAGACATGAGGTGTGATTCCATCAATACCCATGACTCCTGTTTATCGTGCCTGATATTGCTTAGCTGGATGCAGTTGATGCCATTGCCGTCAGCAAGAAATGCTGCTGGTGTTGTGACAAACTCGTGACACATCTCGAATATCGGCTGCACCAACGTTTTGAACTTCCGGGAACTCATGGCTTACTGTTTGCATGGAGTCCCCCCGCCGTCGGTGTTGATGTTAAAGTACTCAAGGCTCTAGAGGAGGACTGATGGAGAGAGCTCTTGGACGCATTTGCACGGGAAGTAGTTCCTATTATTTCATGCTTGAGTTCAGGATCAAGCGTGATCCTTGAAAGTTCTCCAGATGTATTGCCCACCTTGACCGAAGAGGACATGCGTTGGCAGATGGACTTTCAACTATGATCGTTGTATTATGTGTCACCATGTTTCCCTGAGTTTCGTGCACTGGTAGCTATCGAGGTTGGCTCGGAATTTGCCTACGACGTGGTACGTTATTGTCGACTATGCTATGATTTTCCTGGTTCGGGATCGCGCAAATAAATAATTGTACTCCAACGTTCAAGCTTCAAGATTGTAGTAGTCTCAGATACGGCTTGATGATCTATAACTCTATCGCATTTCCATTTCCCTATTTCCCGCTTTTTATTTCTCCTTCTCTATCACCAATACGCCAGGTTACCCTTCACACCAGCTCGGACCGCCCTGCCAATGCTTCTACCAAATTCTTCACACCTGCCCACCACGCCTCCTTGCCCCTGCGATGCTTCACGTCTGCATGCTTCACCATATCCTGCGCGCTCACCCACGCCAACGCACTCCCTTGGATCGTGATCACCGCCGCGCTCTCCCGAGGTGCAATCTTC